>JAXIVJ010006692.1:0-10000 GCA_036785665.1 Chirona hameri | reverse complement strand
TGTATGTGTATGTGTATGTGTATGTGTATTGTATGTGTATGTGTATGTGTATGTGTATGTGTATGTGTATGTGTATGTGTATGTGTATGTGTATGTGTATGTGTATGTGTATGTGTATGTGTATGTGTATGTGTATGTGTATGTGTATGTGTATGTGTATGTGTATGTGTATGTGTATGTGTATGTGTATGTGTATGTGTATGTGTATGTGTATGTGTATGTGTATGTGTATGTGTATGTGTATGTGTATGTTGTATGTGTATGTGTATGTGTATGTGTATGTGTATGTGTATGTGTATGTGTATGTGTATGTGTATGTGTATGTGTATGTGTATGTGTATGTGTATGTGTATGTGTATGTGTATGTGTATGTGTATGTGTATGTGTATGTGTATGGTATGTGTATGTGTATGTGTATGTGTATGTGTATGTGTATGTGTATGTGTATGTGTATGTGTATGTGTATGTGTATGTGTATGTGTATGTGTATGTGTATGTGTATGTGTATGTGTATGTGTATGTGTATGTGTATGTGTATGTGTATGTGTATGTGTATGTGTATGTGTATGTGTATGTGTATGTGTATGTGTATGTGTATGTGTTATGTGTATGTGTATGTGTATGTGTATGTGTATGTGTATGTGTATGTGTATGTGTATGTGTATGTGTATGTGTATGTGTATGTGTATGTGTATGTGTATGTGTATGTGTATGTGTATGTGTATGTGTATGTGTATGTGTATGTGTATGTGTATGTGTATGTGTATGTGTATGTGTATGTGTATGTGTATGTGTATGTGTATGTGTATGTGTATGTGTATGTGTATGTGTATGTGTATGTGTATGTGTATGTGTATGTGTATGTGTATGTGTATGTGTATGTGTATGTGTATGTGTATGTGTATGTGTATGTGTATGTGTATGTGTATGTGTATGTGTATGTGTATGTATGTGTATGTGTATGTGTATGTGTATGTGTATGTGTATGTGTATGTGTATGTGTATGTGTATGTGTATGTGTATGTGTATGTGTATGTGTATGTGTATGTGTATGTGTATGTGTATGTGTATGTGTATGTGTATGTGTATGTGTATGTGTATGTGTATGTGTATGTGTATGTGTATGTGTATGTGTATGTGTATGTGTATGTGTATGTGTATGTGTATGTGTATGTGTATGTGTATGTGTATGTGTATGTGTATGTGTATGTGTATGTGTATGTGTATGTGTATGTGTATGTGTATGTGTATGTGTATGTGTATGTGTATGTGTATGTGTATGTGTATGTGTATGTGTATGTGTATGTGTATGTGTATGTGTATGTGTATGTGTATGTGTATGTGTATGTGTATGTGTATGTGTATGTGTATGTGTATGTGTATGTGTATGTGTATGTGTATGTGTATGTGTATGTGTATGTGTAGTGTATGTGTATGTGTATGTGTATGTGTATGTGTATGTGTATGTGTATGTGTATGTGTATGTGTATGTGTATGTGTATGTGTATGTGTATGTGTATGTGTATGTGTATGTGTATGTGTATGTGTATGTGTATGTGTATGTGTATGTGTATGTGTATGTGTATGTGTATGTGTATGTGTATGTGTATGTGTATGTGTATGTGTATGTGTATGTGTATGTGTATGTGTATGTGTATGTGTATGTGTATGTGTATGTGTATGTGTATGTGTATGTGTATGTGTATGTGTAGTGTATGTGTATGTGTATGTGTATGTGTATGTGTATGTGTATGTGTATGTGTATGTGTATGTGTATGTGTATGTGTATGTGTATGTGTATGTGTATGTGTATGTGTATGTGTATGTGTATGTGTATGTGTATGTGTATGTGTATGTGTATGTGTATGTGTATGTGTATGTGTATGTGTATGTGTATGTGTATGTGTATGTGTATGTGTATGTGTATGTGTATGTGTATGTGTATGTGTATGTGTATGTGTATGTGTATGTGTATGTGTATGTGTATGTGTATGTGTATGTGTATGTGTATGTGTATGTGTATGTGTATGTGTATGTGTATGTGTATGTGTATGTGTATGTGTATGTGTATGTGTATGTGTATGTGTATGTGTATGTGTATGTGTATGTGTATGTGTATGTGTATGTGTATGTGTATGTGTATGTGTATGTGTATGTGTATGTGTATGTGTATGTGTATGTGTATGTGTATGTGTATGTGTATGTGTATGTGTATGTGTATGTGTATGTGTATGTGTATGTGTATGTGTATGTGTATGTGTATGTGTATGTGTATGTGTATGTGTATGTGTATGTGTATGTGTATGTGTATGTGTATGTGTATGTGTATGTGTATGTGTATGTGTATGTGTATGTGTATGTGTATGTGTATGTGTATGTGTATGTGTATGTGTATGTGTATGTGTATGTGTATGTGTATGTGTATGTGTATGTGTATTGTATGTGTATGTGTATGTGTATGTGTATGTGTATGTGTATGTGTATGTGTATGTGTATGTGTATGTGTATGTGTATGTGTATGTGTATGTGTATGTGTATGTGTATGTGTATGTGTATGTGTATGTGTATGTGTATGTGTATGTGTAGTGTATGTGTATGTGTATGTGTATGTGTATGTGTATGTGTATGTGTCTGTGTCTGTGTCTGTGTCTGTGTCTGTGTCTGTGTCTGTGTCTGTGTCTGTGTCTGTGTCTGTGTCTGTGTCTGTGTCTGTGTCTGTGTCTGTGTCTGTGTCTGTGTCTGTGTCTGTGTCTGTGTCTGTGTCTGTGTCTGTGTCTGTGTCTGTGTCTGTGTCTGTGTCTGTGTCTGTGTCTGTGTCTGTGTCTGTGTCTGTGTCTGTGTCTGTGTCTGTGTCTGTGTCTGTGTCTGTGTCTGTGTCTGTGTCTGTGTCTGTGTCTGTGTCTGTGTCTGTGTCTGTGTCTGTGTCTGTGTCTGTGTCTGTGTCTGTGTCTGTGTCTGTGTCTGTGTCTGTGTCTGTGTCTGTGTCTGTGTCTGTGTCTGTGTCTGTGTCTGTGTCTGTGTCTGTGTCTGTGTCTGTGTCTGTGTCTGTGTCTGTGTCTGTGTCTGTGTCTGTGTCTGTGTCTGTGTCTGTGTCTGTGTCTGTGTCTGTGTCTGTGTCTGTGTCTGTGTCTGTGTGTCTGTGTCTGTGTCTGTGTCTGTGTCTGTGTCTGTGTCTGTGTCTGTGTCTGTGTCTGTGTCTGTGTCTGTGTCTGTGTCTGTGTCTGTGTCTGTGTCTGTGTCTGTGTCTGTGTCTGTGTCTGTGTCTGTGTCTGTGTCTGTGTCTGTGTCTGTGTCTGTGTCTGTGTCTGTGTCTGTGTCTGTGTCTGTGTCTGTGTCTGTGTCTGTGTCTGTGTCTGTGTCTGTGTCTGTGTCTGTGTCTGTGTCTGTGTCTGTGTCTGTGTCTGTGTCTGTGTCTGTGTCTGTGTCTGTGTCTGTGTCTGTGTCTGTGTCTGTGTCTGTGTCTGTGTCTGTGTCTGTGTCTGTGTCTGTGTCTGTGTCTGTGTCTGTGTCTGTGTCTGTGTCTGTGTCTGTGTCTGTGTCTGTGTCTGTGTCTGTGTCTGTGTCTGTGTCTGTGTCTGTGTCTGTGTCTGTGTCTGTGTCTGTGTCTGTGTCTGTGTCTGTGTCTGTGTCTGTGTCTGTGTCTGTGTCTGTGTCTGTGTCTTGTGTCTGTGTCTGTGTCTGTGTCTGTGTCTGTGTCTGTGTCTGTGTCTGTGTCTGTGTCTGTGTCTGTGTCTGTGTCTGTGTCTGTGTCTGTGTCTGTGTCTGTGTCTGTGTCTGTGTGTCTGTGTCTGTGTCTGTGTCTGTGTCTGTGTCTGTGTCTGTGTCTGTGTCTGTGTCTGTGTCTGTGTCTGTGTCTGTGTCTGTGTCTGTGTCTGTGTCTGTGTCTGTGTCTGTGTCTGTGTCTGTGTCTGTGTCTGTGTCTGTGTCTGTGTCTGTGTCTGTGTCTGTGTCTGTGTCTGTGTCTGTGTCTGTGTCTGTGTCTGTGTCTGTGTCTGTGTCTGTGTCTGTGTCTGTGTCTGTGTCTGTGTCTGTGTCTGTGTCTGTGTCTGTGTCTGTGTCTGTGTCTGTGTCTGTGTCTGTGTCTGTGTCTGTGTCTGTGTCTGTGTCTGTGTCTGTGTCTGTGTCTGTGTCTGTGTCTGTGTCTGTGTCTGTGTCTGTGTCTGTGTCTGTGTCTGTGTCTGTGTCTGTGTCTGTGTCTGTGTCTGTGTCTGTGTCTGTGTCTGTGTCTGTGTCTGTGTCTGTGTCTGTGTCTGTGTCTGTGTCTGTGTCTGTGTCTGTGTCTGTGTCTGTGTCTGTGTCTGTGTCTGTGTCTGTGTCTGTGTCTGTGTCTGTGTCTGTGTCTGTGTCTGTGTCTGTGTCTGTGTCTGTGTCTGTGTCTGTGTCTGTGTCTGTGTCTGTGTCTGTGTCTGTGTCTGTGTCTGTGTCTGTGTCTGTGTCTGTGTCTGTGTCTGTGTCTGTGTCTGTGTCTGTGTCTGTGTCTGTGTCTGTGTCTGTGTCTGTGTCTGTGTCTGTGTCTGTGTCTGTGGTCTGTGTCTGTGTCTGTGTCTGTGTCTGTGTCTGTGTCTGTGTCTGTGTCTGTGTCTGTGTCTGTGTCTGTGTCTGTGTCTGTGTCTGTGTCTGTGTCTGTGTCTGTGTCTGTGTCTGTGTCTGTGTCTGTGTCTGTGTCTG
Source organism: Chirona hameri (assembly GCA_036785665.1). Classification (NCBI taxonomy): domain Eukaryota; kingdom Metazoa; phylum Arthropoda; class Thecostraca; order Balanomorpha; family Balanidae; genus Chirona; species Chirona hameri. Next base: position 5,332 of record JAXIVJ010006692.1, on the reverse strand, counting down.
TGTCTGTCTGTGTCTGTGTCTGTGTCTGTGTCTGTGTCTGTGTCTGTGTCTGTGTCTGTGTCTGTGTCTGTGTCTGTGTCTGTGTCTGTGTCTGTGTCTGTGTCTGTGTCTGTGTCTGTGTCTGTGTCTGTGTCTGTGTCTGTGTCTGTGTCTGTGTCTGTGTCTGTGTCTGTGTCTGTGTCTGTGTCTGTGTCTGTGTCTGTGTCTGTGTCTGTGTCTGTGTCTGTGTCTGTGTCTGTGTCTGTGTCTGTGTCTGTGTCTGTGTCTGTGTCTGTGTCTGTGTCTGTGTCTGTGTCTGTGTCTGTGTCTGTGTCTGTGTCTGTGTCTGTGTCTGTGTCTGTGTCTGTGTCTGTGTCTGTGTCTGTGTCTGTGTCTGTGTCTGTGTCTGTGTCTGTGTCTGTGTCTGTGTCTGTGTCTGTGTCTGTGTCTGTGTCTGTGTCTGTGTCTGTGTCTGTGTCTGTGTCTGTGTCTGTGTCTGTGTCTGTGTCTGTGTCTGTGTCTGTGTCTGTGTCTGTGTCTGTGTCTGTGTCTGTGTCTGTGTCTGTGTCTGTGTCTGTGTCTGTGTCGTGTCTGTGTCTGTGTCTGTGTCTGTGTCTGTGTCTGTGTCTGTGTCTGTGTCTGTGTCTGTGTCTGTGTCTGTGTCTGTGTCTGTGTCTGTGTCTGTGTCTGTGTCTGTGTCTGTGTCTGTGTCTGTGTCTGTGTCTGTGTCTGTGTCTGTGTCTGTGTCTGTGTCTGTGTCTGTGTCTGTGTCTGTGTCTGTGTCTGTGTCTGTGTCTGTGTCTGTGTCTGTGTCTGTGTCTGTGTCTGTGTCTGTGTCTGTGTCTGTGTCTGTGTCTGTGTCTGTGTCTGTGTCTGTGTCTGTGTCTGTGTCTGTGTCTGTGTCTGTGTCTGTGTCTGTGTCTGTGTCTGTGTCTGTGTCTGTGTCTGTGTCTGTGTCTGTGTCTGTGTCTGTGTCTGTGTCTGTGTCTGTGTCTGTGTCTGTGTCTGTGTCTGTGTCTGTGTCTGTGTCTGTGTCTGTGTCTGTGTCTGTGTCTGTGTCTGTGTCTGTGTCTGTGTCTGTGTCTGTGTCTGTGGTCTGTGTCTGTGTCTGTGTCTGTGTCTGTGTCTGTGTCTGTGTCTGTGTCTGTGTCTGTGTCTGTGTCTGTGTCTGTGTCTGTGTCTGTGTCTGTGTCTGTGTCTGTGTCTGTGTCTGTGTCTGTGTCTGTGTCTGTGTCTGTGTCTGTGTCTGTGTCTGTGTCTGTGTCTGTGTCTGTGTCTGTGTCTGTGTCTGTGTCTGTGTCTGTGTCTGTGTCTGTGTCTGTGTCTGTGTCTGTGTCTGTGTCTGTGTCTGTGTCTGTGTCTGTGTCTGTGTCTGTGTCTGTGTCTGTGTCTGTGTCTGTGTCTGTGTATGTGTATGTGTATGTGTATGTGTATGTGTATGTGTATGTGTGTATGTGTATGTGTATGTGTATGTGTATGTGTATGTGTATGTGTATGTGTATGTGTATGTGTATGTGTATGTGTATGTGTATGTGTATGTGTATGTGTATGTGTATGTGTATGTGTATGTGTATGTGTATGTGTATGTGTATGTGTATGTGTATGTGTATGTGTATGTGTATGTGTATGTGTATGTGTATGTGTATGTGTATGTGTATGTGTATGTGTATGTGTATGTGTATGTGTATGTGTATGTGTATGTGTATGTGTATGTGTATGTGTATGTGTATGTGTATGTGTATGTGTATGTGTATGTGTATGTGTATGTGTATGTGTATGTGTATGTGTATGTGTATGTGTATGTGTATGTGTATGTGTATGTGTATGTGTATGTGTATGTGTATGTGTATGTGTATGTGTATGTGTATGTGTATGTGTATGTGTATGTGTATGTGTATGTGTATGTGTATGTGTATGTGTATGTGTATGTGATGTGTATGTGTATGTGTATGTGTATGTGTATGTGTATGTGTATGTGTATGTGTATGTGTATGTGTATGTGTATGTGTATGTGTATGTGTATGTGTATGTGTATGTGTATGTGTATGTGTATGTGTATGTGTATGTGTATGTGTATGTGTATGTGTATGTGTATGTGTATGTGTATGTGTATGTGTATGTGTATGTGTATGTGTATGTGTATGTGTATGTGTATGTGTATGTGTATGTGTATGTGTATGTGTATGTGTATGTGTATGTGTATGTGTATGTGTATGTGTATGTGTATGTGTATGTGTATGTGTATGTGTATGTGTATGTGTATGTGTATGTGTATGTGTATGTGTATGTGTATGTGTATGTGTATGTGTATGTGTATGTGTATGTGTATGTGTATGTGTATGTGTATGTGTATGTGTATGTGTATGTGTATGTGTATGTGTATGTGTATGTGTATGTGTATGTGTATGTGTATGTGTATGTGTATGTGTATGTGTATGTGTATGTGTATGTGTATGTGTATGTGTATGTGTATGTGTATGTGTATGTGTATGTGTATGTGTATGTGTATGTGTATGTGTATGTGTATGTGTATGTGTATGTGTATGTGTATGTGTATGTGTATGTGTATGTGTATGTGTATGTGTATGTGTATGTGTATGTGTATGTGTATGTGTATGTGTATGTGTATGTGTATGTGTATGTGTATGTGTATGTGTATGTGTATGTGTATGTGTATGTGTATGTGTATGTGTATGTGTATGTGTATGTGTATGTGTATGTGTATGTGTATGTGTATGTGTATGTGTATGTGTATGTGTATGTGTATGTGTATGTGTATGTGTATGTGTATGTGTATGTGTATGTGTATGTGTATGTGTATGTGTATGTGTATGTGTATGTGTATGTGTATGTGTATGTGTATGTGTATGTGTATGTGTATGTGTATGTGTATGTGTATGTGTATGTGTATGTGTATGTGTATGTGTATGTGTATGTGTATGTGTATGTGTATGTGTATGTGTATGTGTATGTGTATGTGTATGTGTATGTGTATGTGTATGTGTATGTGTATGTGTATGTGTATGTGTATGTGTATGTGTATGTGTATGTGTATGTGTATGTGTATGTGTATGTGTATGTGTATGTGTATGTGTATGTGTATGTGTATGTGTATGTGTATGTGTATGTGTATGTGTATGTGTATGTGTATGTGTATGTGTATGTGTATGTGTATGTGTATGTGTATGTGTATGTGTTTGTGTATGTGTATGTGTATGTGTATGTGTATGTGTATGTGTATGTGTATGTGTATGTGTATGTGTATGTGTATGTGTATGTGTATGTGTATGTGTATGTGTATGTGTATGTGTATGTGTATGTGTATGTGTATGTGTATGTATGTGTATGTGTATGTGTATGTGTATGTGTATGTGTATGTGTATGTGTATGTGTATGTGTATGTGTATGTGTATGTGTATGTGTATGTGTATGTGTATGTGTATGTGTATGTGTATGTGTATGTGTATGTGTATGTGTATGTGTGTGTATGTGTATGTGTATGTGTATGTGTATGTGTATGTGTATGTGTATGTGTATGTGTATGTGTATGTGTATGTGTATGTGTATGTGTATGTGTATGTGTATGTGTATGTGTATGTGTATGTGTATGTGTATGTGTATGTGTATGTGTATGTGTATGTGTATGTGTATGTGTATGTGTATGTGTATGTGTATGTGTATGTGTATGTGTATGTGTATGTGTATGTGTATGTGTATGTGTATGTGTATGTGTATGTGTATGTGTATGTGTATGTGTATGTGTATGTGTATGTGTATGTGTATGTGTATGTGTATGTGTATGTGTATGTGTATGTGTATGTGTATGTGTATGTGTATGTGTATGTGTATGTGTATGTGTATGTGTATGTGTATGTGTATGTGTATGTGTATAGTGTATGTGTATGTGTATGTGTATGTGTATGTGTATGTGTATGTGTATGTGTATGTGTATGTGTATGTGTATGTGTATGTGTATGTGTATGTGTATGTGTATGTGTATGTGTATGTGTATGTGTATGTGTATGTGTATGTGTATGTGTATGTGTATGTGTATGTGTATGTGTATGTGTATGTGTATGTGTATGTGTATGTGTATGTGTATGTGTATGTGTATGTGTATGTGTATGTGTATGTGTATGTGTATGTGTATGTGTATGTGTGTATGTGTATGTGTATGTGTATGTGTATGTGTATGTGTATGTGTATGTGTATGTGTATGTGTATGTGTATGTGTATGTGTATGTGTATGTGTATGTGTATGTGTATGTGTATGTGTATGTGTATGTGTATGTGTATGTGTATGTGTATGTGTATGTGTATGTGTATGTGTATGTGTATGTGTATGTGTATGTGTATGTGTATGTGTATGTGTATGTGTATGTGTATGTGTATGTGTATGTGTATGTGTATGTGTATGTGTATGTGTATGTGTATGTGTATGTGTATGTGTATGTGTATGTGTATGTGTATGTGTATGTGTATGTGTATGTGTATGTTTATGTGTATGTGTATGTGTATGTGTATGTGTATGTGTATGTGTATGTGTATGTGTATGTGTATGTGTATGTGTATGTGTATGTGTATGTGTATGTGTATGTGTATGTGTATGTGTATGTGTATGTGTATGTGTATGTGTATGTGTATGTGTATGTGTATGTGTATGTGTGTATGTGTATGTGTATGTGTATGTGTATGTGTATGTGTATGTGTATGTGTATGTGTATGTGTATGTGTATGTGTATGTGTATGTGTATGTGTATGTGTATGTGTATGTGTAGTGTATGTATGTGTATGTGTATGTGTAGTGTATGTGTATGTGTATGTGTATGTGTATGTGTATGTGTATGTGTATGTGTATGTGTATGTGTATGTGTATGTGTATGTGTATGTGTATGTGTATGTGTATGTGTATGTGTATGTGTATGTGTATGTGTATGTGTATGTGTATGTGTATGTGTATGTGTATGTGTATGTGTATGTGTATGGTGTATGTGTATGTGTATGTGTATGTGTATGTGTATGTGTATGTGTATGTGTGTATGTGTATGTGTATGTGTATGTGTATGTGTATGTGTATGTGTATGGTGTATGTGTATGTGTATGTGTATGTGTATGTGTATGTGTATGTTGTATGTGTATGTGTATGTGTATGTGTATGTGTATGTGTATGTGTATGTGTATGTGTATGTGTATGTGTATGTGTATGTGTATGTGTATGTGTATGTGTATGTGTATGTGTATGTGTATGTGTATGTGTATGTGTATGTGTATGTGTATGTGTATGTGTATGTGTATATATATATATATATATATCGGCCAGGATCCCAGCCTAAAACGAGTCCGGTATCTGGCC
>JAXIVJ010006691.1:0-65297 GCA_036785665.1 Chirona hameri | reverse complement strand
CCCACTGGGAGACTCCAGAGATGGCACAGGCAGGACCTGCTGTCGCTATCGTCACTGACAATAAGACCCACTGGGAGACTCCAGAGATGGCACAGGCAGTTCCTGCTGTCGCTATCGTCACTGACAATAAGACCCACTGGGAGACTCCAGAGATGGCACAGGCAGTTCCTGCTGTCGCTATCGTCACTGACAATAAGACCCACTGGGAGACTCCAGAGATGGCACAGGCAGGACCTGCTGTCGCTATCGTCACTGACAATAAGACCCACTGGGAGACTCCAGAGATGGCACAGGCAGGACCTGCTGTCGCTATCGTCACTGACAATAAGACCCACTGGGAGACTCCAGAGATGGCCCAGGCAGTTCCTGCTGTCGCTATCGTCACTGACAATAAGACCCACTGGGAGACTCCAGAGATGGCACAGGCAGTTCCTGCTGTCGCTATCGTCACTGACAATAAGACCCACTGGGAGACTCCAGAGATGGCACAGGCAGTTCCTGCTGTCGCTATCGTCACTGACAATAAGACCCACTGGGAGACTCCAGAGATGGCACAGGCAGTTCCTGCTGTCGCTATCGTCACTGACAATAAGACCCACTGGGAGACTCCAGAGATGGCACAGGCAGTTCCTGCTGTCGCTATCGTCACTGACAATAAGACCCACTGGGAGACTCCAGAGATGGCACAGGCAGTTCTGTGTAATATAATGGTGAGCTACGAAAACAGCACAAGTGCCATGCTCAGAGCGATGCGAGTACGCCGTGTTTGGTATGATCGGCATTTGATAGTGTAGGCTCTGAGGGCTGGATCATCCTGCCATGCCAGACGGCTCCCGGAACTGTCCAGTGTCCCCCCCTTCTCAGCCTCGCCCACTGAGCAGCGGTCCTGTGCCCACTGAGCAGCGGTCCTGTGCCCACTGAGCAGCGGTCCTGTGCCCACTGAGCAGTGGTCTTGTGCCCACTGAGCAGCGGTCCTGTGCGTGGTGCTGCCGCCGCCGCCGCCCGCTGGCCGGTCTGTCCAACACGGAGGTGCAGACCAGCCGCAGCGTCACTCCTCAAACGCACTGCGCCGCTGGCTCAGCGCTGAAGGTCATATACGTGATGGTGCACCGCGGCCGACCTCCTGACGTCAGCAGAGCCGTGTACGGACGGGCCACCTCGCGGGCTCACGAGGGTTCAGTCGGGCGTGAGAGAAGGTACCCGACTCCTCCCCGCCCCACCTCCACCTGCTGCCACCCCGCCCTTCCACCGTTACCCACTGCCACCCCGCCCGCCCCGCCGCCCGCGGCCACCGACCGGCGGTGAACTGCCGTCGTTTGGGCGAATTTAACACCGCTAATTACAGTTTGTTTGCTTATTCATGCGGCGAGCAGGGTACATAAGTAATACGCGGGGCGGTAGCGACTGCTTCCGTGACCGGCGGCACCTCGCCGGGCATTGTGCGAGGCTGGTGCACCGTCCGGCAAACCATTGGGTATTATGCACGGTGCGGTGCTGTGTTTTATAAACTGCTGCAGAAACGGTCTTATGGTCGGGCGAGGTCGGCCTCCGTTCGACGCTATGGTGGTCGCCGCCGTCAGACGGCGCGGCGGGAAGTGATGGAAGGTAACCGGAAGGTCACGTGGTGTGCGAAACCGTGGCAGGCGGTGCAGACTGCCGATTCGATTCACCGATTGGGTTGGGATGATTGGACTGCCGATTCGATTGACCGATTGGGTTGGGATGATTAGAACGGTTGAAGACTGCGAGCAGACGTGAGGCAGGAACCGAAAAAGAGTCAGGATCCCAAACACAACATTATATCCTGGATCCAGAATTTCTAAAGATATCACGCTGAAAGCAGTGTTCAGGATCCAGGATCCCTAGGATCACCGACAAGTCTCAAAATGATCCAGGCTCCGGCAGGATCTCGTGCCCGGATCCCAGTGCTCCCAGATCTCTGTTTTTCCGGTATCTTGGGAACATGTCCGGCTGCGAGCAGGGCCACCCTGCTGCCCGCCATCACAGACGGCACGGCGCGCTGGACCGCTGACGAGACGATGACCGCAGCAAGACACCGTCCGACCATCGGCTCGCACCATGGTCTGACGCTGCACGCCCGATGGACCACCTGCCAGTCTGATGGCGCCCGGCCTGATGACATGCTGATGACGTACTGATGACGTTAATGACGTCTGATGACATCTGATGACGCTGATGACGCTGATGACATGTGATGGTGTCCGATGACGTCTGATGACGCTGATGACGCTGATGACGCTGATGACGTCTGATGACGCTGATGACGCTGATGACGTCTGATGACGCTGATGGCGTCTGATGACGCTGATAACGTCTGATGACGCTGATGATGTCTGATGACGCTGATGACGTATGATGACGCTGGTGACGTCTGATGACGCTGATGACGTCTGATGACGTCTGATGATGCTGATGACGTATGATGACGCTGATGACGTCTGATGGTGTTTGATGACGCTGATGACGCTGATGACGCTGATGACGCTGATGACGTCTGATGACGCTGATGACCCTGATGACGTATGATGACGCTGATGACGTATGATGACCCTGATGACGTATGATGACGCTGATGACGCTGGTGACGCTGATGACGCTGATGACGTCTGATGACGCTGATGACCCTGATGACGTATGATGACGCTGATGACGTATGATGACGCTGATGACCCTGATGACGTATGATGACGCTGATGACGTATGATGACGCTGATGACGTCTGATGGTGTTTGATGACGCTGATGACGCTGATGACGCTGATGACGTCTGATGACGCTGATGACCCTGATGACGTATGATGACGCTGATGACGTATGATGACGCTGATGACGTATGATGACGTATGATGACGCTGATGACGCTGATGACGCTGATGACGTCTGATGACGCTGATGACGCTGATGACGCTGATGACGTCTGATGACGTTGATGACGCTGATGACGCTGATGACGTCTGATGACGCTGATGACCCTGATGACGTATGATGACGCTGATGACGTCTGATGATGCTGATGACGTCTGATGACGCTGATGACGCTGATGACGCTGATGACGCTGATGACGCTGATGACGTCTGGTGACGCTGATGACGCTGATGACGCTGATGATGCTGATGACGCTGATGACGCTGATGATGCTGATGACGCTGATGACGCTGATGACGCTGATGACCCTGATGACGTATGATGACGCTGATGACGTATGATGACGCTGATGATGCTGATGACGCTGATGACGCTGATGACGCTGATGACGCTGATGGCGCTGATGACCCTGATGACGTATGATGACGCTGATGACGTATGATGACGCTGATGATGCTGATGATGCTGATGACGCTGATGACGCTGATGATGCTGATGACGCTGATGACGCTGATGACGCTGATGACGCTGATGACCCTGATGACGTATGATGACGCTGATGACGTATGATGACGCTGATGATGCTGATGACGCTGATGACGCTGATGACGCTGATGACGCTGATGACGCTGATGACCCTGATGACGTATGATGACGCTGATGACGTATGATGACGCTGATGATGCTGATGACGCTGATGACGCTGATGACGCTGATGACGTCTGATGACGCTGATGACGCTGATGACGCTGATGACGCTGATGACGTCTGATGACGCTGATGACCCTGATGACGTATGATGACGCTGATGACGTCTGATGATGCTGATGACGTCTGATGACGCTGATGACGCTGATGACGCTGATGACGTCTGATGACGCTGATGACGCTGATGACGCTGATGTTGCTGATGACGCTGATGACGCTGATGATGCTGATGACGCTGATGACGCTGATGACGCTGATGACCCTGATGACGTATGATGACGCTGATGACGTATGATGACGTCTGATGATGCTGATGACGTCTGATGACGCTGATGACCCTGATGACGCTGATGACGCTGATGACGTCTGATGACGCTGATGACCCTGATGACGTATGATGACGCTGATGACGTATGATGACGCTGATGACGTCTGATGACGCTGATGATGCTGATGACGCTGATGACGCCTAATGACGCGCCGGGCGGCTGCCGGCTGCAGTAATGACTCCGTGCCGCTCCTCAGACCATTACGCTGCCTAGCTGCACTGGTGGCGATAGGTAATTATTGCCGAACATCGAGGCCGATTTGCATCAATTAGTGTATTAGTGGGCGCCGGCTGCAGCCCGGCAGGTGGCGACGCCGGCTGTCTTCTCTCCAGTCAGATCGAGTCCGTCCGGCTACTGTGCAGCGTAGACTGGAGTCAGACTGAGTCAGTGCAGCGTAGACTGGAGTCAGACTGAATCAGTACAGCGTAGACTGGAGTCAGACTGAGGCAGTGCAGCGTAGACTGGAGTCAGACTGAGTCAGTGCAGCGTAGACTGGAGTCAGACTGAGGCAGTGCAGCGTAGACTGGAGTCAGACTGAGTCAGTGCAGCGTAGACTGGAGTCAGACTGAGTCAGTGCAGCGTAGACTGGAGTCAGACTGAGGCAGTGCAGCGTAGACTGGAGTCAGACTGAGTCAGTGCAGCGTAGACTGGAGTCAGACTGAGTCAGTGCAGCGTAGACTGGAGTCAGACTGAGGCAGTGCAGCGTAGACTGGAGTCAGACTGAGTCAGTGCAGCGTAGACTGGAGTCAGACTGAGTCAGTGCAGCGTAGACTGGAGTCAGACTGAGGCAGTGCAGCATAGACTGGAGTCAGACTGAGTCAGTGCAGCGTAGACTGGAGTCAGACTGAGTCAGTGCAGCGTAGACTGGAGTCAGACTGAGTCAGTGCAGCTGCTGTGCATTGCGCACGCTGTGCAGCCGAGGCCGGAGTCCTCGACAGCTGCCCACCTGGCAATGTCGCGTTGGCATATCCGACTCTCGTGTCAGGGGAGTGAGAATTCGACAGCGAGATACGAACCTTCTAACGAGAGTTGCACATTTATCCCGGTAATAAGCACGATGTTTTGCATGTGCTACCCAGTTAGTTGGCACGGCGTCCGAAATTTAATGTGCTGGTTGGGTGATAAGGTGCTAGTCCAATTCGGTTAGGTATTCAATTGGCGGCTGAGGGTGCTTGCTCCATGACTTGCAATGGCCGTCTCACTGTGGCCGCTTGCATGTTATATTGTGCCATCAAGAAGGTCGCCTTTGTCATAGTGGTGAGTATTTCCTGCCTGCATATCCGACCTGTATTGATCCTGGCTTCACCAGGCCTGGGTAACGGCTGGGTTTACTTAAGCTTCTCGTTGTGGGTGATTTCTATTCTGTTTTATCATCTGCACTCGTCGAGCCCGGTAATAAATGACTGTGACGGAGTTCCGTTACAATGCCATCTCATTCGCCCGCCTACGGAAAGATAAGAGGATGCCATCTGGTGCGAGTGCTGCGACATATTCCGGACGCGTATCGTCGGCTCTTGGATGACGCGGTGGCCATTAGTGTAGTGTGATCATACCCCACACTTGGATAAGCCTGGTAGCTTTCCGGTATAGCCGACACACTGTTGGCGTAGTGCTCTTGTAGTTTTCCTGTATCTTGTAAGTACTTTCGCTAGGCCCTGTTCTCTATTAAACTGTTCTGAATTTATTCGAGTAAGAGATAACCAGGGGATTGAAATTAGTTAATTCCAGGCACCCTTCATATGGTTATCCGGGAATCACTTTACACATTCGTGCATATTTATAACGCCACTATTCGTACTTGTTTGTGACAACTTACGCCTTTCGATCCGTGATCTGCCTTATCTGGTGACCAGTGCGGTGCGGGCCGGGCCAGTGCGGGCCTCTGCCGCGCCCATTGCAGGTCACTGCCGTGGCCCGCCTACCTCCCTGCGCCGGCCTATAGCCCCGCGCGAGGCGTCCCGGCCCGGCCCGCCGGTGCCGGTGGCGCGGCCGCCTCGCCCTCCTTACAGCTATTGAATTAACGCTAATTGTGTGCGGTTTGCGGCGCGGCGCGGTGCACGGGCGCATAATGGCCCGGCTGACCAGGTGGGCCCGGCCAGAGGCCGCCTCTCAGCAGTCTCAACAGCCGCCAGCCGGGCCACCGCCGCGCCGGGCGCCGCACAGCAGCCGCGTAGCAGACGCGCAGCGCGTGCACCGGCTGTTCAGGCGCGGGCTAGGCAGCACCGCACCACTCCGCAGACAGCGGGCGTCTGCCGTGTGCGCCCAGGCCAGGCCAGCGTAGCGCAGCGCAGCACTGCACTGCACTGCGTGCGCCACACTGCAGGGTACATCACAGCACAGTTAAGCAAAGCGCAGCACAGCGCCGGCAGTGCATCACAGCGCAGCACAGCGCAGCACAGCGCAGCACAGCGCAGCACAGCGCAGCACAGCGCAGCACAGCGCAGCACAGCGCAGCACAGCGCAGCACAGCGCAGCACAGCGCAGCACAGCGCAGCGCAGCACAGCGCAGCACAGCGCAGCACAGCGCAGCACAGCGCAGCACAGCGCAGCACAGCGCAGCACAGCGCAGCACAGCGCAGCACAGCGCAGCACAGCGCAGCACAGCGCAGCACAGCGCAGCACAGCGCAGCACAGCGCAGCACAGCGCAGCACAGCGCAGCACAGCGCAGCACAGCGCAGCACAGCGCAGCACAGCGCAGCACAGCGCAGCACAGCGCAGCACAGCGCAGCACAGCGCAGCACAGCGCAGCACAGCGCAGCACAGCGCAGCACAGCGCAGCACAGCGCAGCACAGCGCAGCACAGCGCAGCACAGCGCAGCACAGCGCAGCACAGCACAGCGCAGCACAGCGCAGCGCAGCACAGCGCAGCGCAGCACAGCGCAGCGCAGCGCAGCACAGCGCAGCACAGCGCAGCACAGCGCAGCACAGCGCAGCACAGCGCAGCACAGCGCAGCACAGCGCAGCACAGCGCAGCACAGCGCAGCACAGCGCAGCACAGCGCAGCACAGCGCAGCACAGCGCAGCACAGCGCAGCACAGCGCAGCACAGCGCAGCACAGCGCAGCACAGCGCAGCACAGCGCAGCACAGCGCAGCACAGCGCAGCGCAGCACAGCGCAGCACAGCGCAGCACAGCGCAGCACAGCGCAGCACAGCGCAGCACAGCGCAGCACAGCGCAGCACAGCGCAGCACAGCGCAGCACAGCGCAGCACAGCGCAGCACAGCGCAGCACAGCGCAGCACAGCGCAGCACAGCGCAGCACAGCGCAGCACAGCGCAGCACAGCGCAGCACAGCGCAGCACAGCGCAGCACAGCGCAGCACAGCGCAGCACAGCGTAGCACAGCGCAGCACAGTCCGTCATGACTCCACGTCCACACATGTGCTCGTCGCGTGCCCACATGTGCTCGTCGGGCGTGATCGTCGTGTGCCCACATGTGCTCGTCGGGCGTGATCGTCGCGTGCCCACATGTGCTCGTCGGGCGTGATCGTCGCGTGCCCACATGTGCTCGTCGGGCGTGATCGTCGTGTGCCCACATGTGCTCGTCGGGCGTGATCGGCGTGTGCCCACATGTGCTCGTCGGGCGTGATCGGCGTGTGCCCACATGTGCTCGTCGGGCGTGATCGGCGTGTGCCCACATGTGCTCGTCGGGCGTGATCGGCGTGTGCCCACATGTGCTCGTCGGGCGTGATCGTCGTGTGCCCACATGTGCTCGTCGGGCGTGATCGGCGTGTGCCCACATGTGCTCGTCGGGCGTGATCGTCGTGTACCCACATGTGCTCGTCGGGCGTGATCGTCGTGTACCCACATGTGCTCGTCGGGCGTGATCGGCGTGTGCCCACATGTGCTCGTCGGGCGTGATCGGCGTGTGCCCACATGTGCTCGTCGATGAAACCGGGCCTGAACTCATTGTCGGGTGGCTGTGCTCCTTTTGGACTGAGGCAAACAATGGTAGGATACGCTCTTTCGCTTCCTTGGAAGTTCCTCGCTTGCCCATCTGCCGCTCTGGAGTTCTGTGCCACTCTTCTAGCCAGCGTATGGTGTGCATGGGAGTTTCAACAGCGAACGTGAATCGCACCTCTGCCCAGCAGTAGCAGCCGTCTCGGCACGCGCCCCTCTGCCCGCCGCCCGGCCACCCCACCGTCCCCTGACTCTCTGCCCGCCGCCCGGCCACCCCACCGTCCCCTGCCCCTCTGCCCGCCGCCCGGCCACCCCACCGTCCCCTGCCCCTCTGCCCGCCGCCCGGCCACCCCACCGTCCCCTGCCCCTCTGCCCGCCGCCCGGCCACCCCACCGTCCCCTGCCCCTCTGCCCGCCGCCCGGCCACCCCACCGTCCCCTGCCCCTCTGCCCGCCGCCCGGCCACCCCACCGTCCCCTGACCCTCTGCCCGCCGCCCGGCCACCCCACCGTCCCCTGCCCCTCTGCCCGCCGCCCGGCCACCCCACCGTCCCCTGCCCCTCTGCCCGCCGCCCGGCCACCCCACCGTCCCCTGACCCTCTGCCCGCCGCCCGGCCACCCCACCGTCCCCTGCCCCTCTGCCCGCCGCCCGGCCACCCCACCGTCCCCTGACCCTCTGCCCGCCGCCCGGCCACCCCACCGTCCCCTGCCCCTCTGCCCGCCGCCCGGCCACCCCACCGTCCCCTGACCCTCTGCCCGCCGCCCGGCCACCCCACCGTCCCCTGCCCCTCTGCCCGCCGCCCGGCCACCCCACCGTCCCCTGCCCCTCTGCCCGCCGCCCGGCCACCCCACCGTCCCCTGACCCTCTGCCCGCCGCCCGGCCACCCCACCGTCCCCTGACCCTCTGCCCGCCGCCCGGCCACCCCACCGTCCCCTGCCCCTCTGCCCGCCGCCCGGCCACCCCACCGTCCCCTGACCCTCTGCCCGCCGCCCGGCCACCCCACCGTCCCCTGACCCTCTGCCCGCCGCCCGGCCACCCCACCGTCCCCTGCCCCTCTGCCCGCCGCCCGGCCACCCCACCGTCCCCTGCCCCTCTGCCCGCCGCCCGGCCACCCCACCGTCCCCTGCCCCTCTGCCCGCCGCCCGGCCACCCCACCGTCCCCTGCCCCTCTGCCCGCCGCCCGGCCACCCCACCGTCCCCTGCCCCTCTGCCCGCCGCCCGGCCACCCCACCGTCCCCTGACCCTCTGCCCGCCGCCCGGCCACCGCACCGTCCCCTGCCCCTCTGCCCGCCGCCCGGCCACCCCACCGTCCCCTGCCCCTCTGCCCGCCGCCCGGCCACCCCACCGTCCCCTGCCCCTCTGCCCGCCGCCCGGCCACCCCACCGTCCCCTGCCCCTCTGCCCGCCGCCCGGCCACCCCACCGTCCCCTGCCCCTCTGCCCGCCGCCCGGCCACCCCACTGTCCCCTGACCCTCTGCCCGCCGCCCGGCCACCCCACCGTCCCCTGCCCCTCTGCCCGCCGCCCGGCCACCCCACCGTCCCCTGACCCTCTGCCCGCCGCCCGGCCACCCCACCGTCCCCTGACCCTCTGCCCGCCGCCCGGCCACCCCACCGTCCCCTGACCCGCCGCCGCGCCGGACCGCGACACTCGGCGGCCGTCCTGTTAGCCCAACAGTCGGCCGAGGCCTGACCCGCCGCCGCGCCGGACCGCGAAACTCGACGGCCGTCCTGTTAGCCCAACAGTCGGCCGTCAGCGCCACGACGCATTATCGAGGGTCCTTTACGTGCGGCCGCGGGCCCGGGTCCGGGTCCGGTGCGTCCTACTCCATCCGGCGGCCTTGTGGCCGGGGGCGGCGTGGAGTGGTCGCCACCGATTGAGACGTCTGCGGCGCGCTGCTGCGCACCTGTCGCCGCCTGTCGCCTGCAGAGGCGGCATGTCACGGTCTTCAGGTCATCCCCCGACACCAGTAATTAGCGCACCGACGACCGGACAGAGAGAGGCGGCGGTGCCGGTGCACGGAGGCTGGGACCGGAGGAGCGGGGTCCGTGGGAGAGGAGAGGGTTTCAAGGGGCAGAGCGGGCCCTTCCTGGGCGGCGGAGGCAGGTAGGAGACGCTTTGGCGGAGGGGAAGGGACAAAGGCGAAGAGGCTGCAGCAGCGGCAGCAGCAGCAAATGACAGGCGCTTTCGACTTGGTGATGTCATGGATCTCACTCTGACTCTCCAACCAGCCTGATCAGACATATTGATGGCCCTTCAGCGTTCAGACGCAATGTTGACTGCATACATCACTATATTGACGACATCGAGGTGCAACATCTAGCAAGGCTATGCGATGATACGCTATGTTGACTGCAGACATCACTATGTTGACGACATCGAGGTGCAACCTCTAGCAAGGCTATGCGATGATACGCTATGTTGACTGCAGACATCACTATGTTGACGACATTGAGGTGCAACCTCTAGCAAGGCTATGCGATGATACGCTATGTTGACTGCAGACATCACTATGTTGACGACATTGAGGTGCAACCGCTAGCAAGGCTATGGGATGATACGCTATGTTGACTGCAGACATCACTATGTTGACGACATTGAGGTGCAACCGCTAGCAAGGCTATGGGATGATACGCTATGTTGACTGCAGACATCACTATGTTGACGACATTGAGGTGCAACCGCTAGCAAGGCTATGGGATGATACGCTATGTTGACTGCAGACATCACTATGTTGACGACATTGAGGTGCAACCGCTATGGGATGATGGGATGATACGCTATGTTGACTGCAGACATCACTATGTTGACGACATTGAGGTGCAACCGCTAGCAAGGCTATGGGATGATACGCTATGTTGACTGCAGACATCACTATGTTGACGACATTGAGGTGCAACCGCTAGCAAGGCTATGGGATGATACGCTATGTTGACTGCAGACATCACTATGTTGACGACATTGAGGTGCAACCGCTAGCAAGGCTATGGGATGATACGCTATGTTGACTGCAGACATCACTATGTTGACGACATTGAGGTGCAACCGCTAGCAAGGCTATGGGATGATACGCTATGTTGACTGCAGACATCACTATGTTGACGACATTGAGGTGCAACCGCTAGCAAGGCTATGGGATGATACGCTATGTTGACTGCAGACATCACTATGTTGACGACATTGAGGTGCAACCGCTAGCAAGGCTATGGGATGATACGCTATGCGCGGTGTATAATATAGGATCTATGTTTCCGGGTACTGCGGGTACTGGGTCCGGGTACTGGGTCCGGGTACTGGGTCCGGGTACTGGGTCCGGGTACTGCGGGTACTGGGTCCGGGTACTGGGTCCGGGTACTGGGTCCGGGTACTGCGTAATCGGTGGATGATCCGGCCGGATATTTACATCTGCACCAGTACTGCAGCGGGGCGGGGCGGTGGGGTGCAGGGACGCGAGGACGTCATAGACCCTCTGCTTAGTGTGAGTGTGAGTGGGCTGGCCGGGCGGCGGAGTGGCGGGACGGACATGTTTTACCCACACTAATTGGCACACCTCGCGAGCCGACTCCGTCCGGCGACACAATGAAATGCCGCTATCGCCGCATCTCGCTCTATGGACGGCGGAAATGAGCTCTTGGCTCATCGCAGTCGGAGCGACACAACAAAAGGCGGCGGCAATTATTTCAAAATATTCCCTATCGCACGATCGTCCAGTTGGCTGAAAAGTCTCGTCTTACGCGCAGCGTTTGGAAAGATTTAATTGTCGATAGCGTCTCCGGCGGTGGTGCATACCACGAGACGCGGTGTCGCCGGGCGGCGAGCGCTGTTTTGGGCGACCTCGGTGCTATTCGGACGCGATATTGGGCCGGTGTGATGGTGTGTCGCCATATTGGTGAGACGATCTGATGTTGTCAATGTGATGATAACAGCAGCATGGCGATGACGGCAGCCGGCTGGTGATAACGACAACAGATGACGGCAGCAGTGTATGATGGTGGCAGCAGGGTGGTTGGTGATGACTCCCCATGTCGGGCCGATGACGTCAGATCGTTAGCGTCACGGCCCGCTGTGTGCCGACCCACTAGCCACCTGTGCTCCTCAGGTGCTCCTCAGGTGCTCCTCAGGTGCTCCTCAGGTGCCCGCTGTGTGCCGGCCCACTAGCCACCTGTGCCGCTGGGGAGCTGCTCCTCAGGTGCTCCTCAGGTGCTCCTCAGGTGCCCGCTGTGTGCCGACCCACTAGCCACCTGTGCCGCTGGGGAGCTGCTCCTCAGGTGCTCCTCAGGTGCCCGCTGTGTGCCGACCCACTAGCCACCTGTGCCGCTGGGGAGCTGCTCCTCAGGTGCTCCTCAGGTGCCCGCTGTGTGCCGACCCACCAGCCACCTGTGCCGCTGGGGAGCTGCTCCTCAGGTGCTCCTCAGGTGCCCGCTGTGTGCCGACCCACCAGCCACCTGTGCCGCTGGGGAGCTGCTCCTCAGGTGCTCCTCAGGTGCCCGCTGTGTGCCGGCCCACCAGCCACCTGTGCCGCTGGGGAGCTGCTCCTCAGGTGCTCCTCAGGTGCTCCTCAGGTGCCCGCTGTGTGCCGACCCACTAGCCACCTGTGCCGCTGGGGAGCTGCTCCTCAGGTGCTCCTCAGGTGCTCCTCAGGTGCCCGCTGTGTGCCGACCCACTAGCCACCTGTGCCGCTGGGGAGCTGCTCCTCAGGTGCTCCTCAGGTGCTCCTCAGGTGCCCGCTGTGTGCCGACCCACTAGCCACCTGTGCCGCTGGGGAGCTGCTCCTCAGGTGCTCCTCAGGTGCCCGCTGTGTGCCGACCCACCAGCCACCTGTGCCGCTGGGGAGCTGCTCCTCAGGTGCTCCTCAGGTGCCCGCTGTGTGCCGACCCACCAGCCACCTGTGCCGCTGGGGAGCTGCTCCTCAGGTGCTCCTCAGGTGCCCGCTGTGTGCCGGCCCACCAGCCACCTGTGCCGCTGGGGAGCTGCTCCTCAGGTGCTCCTCAGGTGCTCCTCAGGTGCCCGCTGTGTGCCGACCCACTAGCCACCTGTGCCGCTGGGGAGCTGCTCCTCAGGTGCTCCTCAGGTGCTCCTCAGGTGCCCGCTGTGTGCCGACCCACTAGCCACCTGTGCCGCTGGGGAGCTGCTCCTCAGGTGCTCCTCAGGTGCTCCTCAGGTGCCCGCTGTGTGCCGGCCCACTAGCCACCTGTGCCGCTGGGGAGCTGCTCCTCAGGTGCTCCTCAGGTGCCCGCTGTGTGCCGACCCACTAGCCACCTGTGCTCCTCAGGTGCTCCTCAGGTGCTCCTCAGGTGCTCCTCAGGTGCTCCTCAGGTGCCCGCTGTGTGCCGGCCCACCAGCCACCTGTGCCGCTGGGGAGCTGCTCCTCAGGTGCCCGCTGTGGGCCGACCCACCAGCCACCTGTGCTCCTCAGGTGCTCCTCAGGTGCTCCTCAGGTGCCCGCTGTGTGCCGACCCACTAGCCACCTGTGCCGCTGGGGAGCTGCTCCTCAGGTGCTCCTCAGGTGCCCGCTGTGTGCCGACCCACTAGCCACCTGTGCCGCTGGGGAGCTGCTCCTCAGGTGCTCCTCAGGTGCCCGCTGTGTGCCGACCCACTAGCCGCCTGTGCCGCTGGGGAGCTGCTCCTCAGGTGCTCCTCAGGTGCCCGCTGTGTGCCAGCCCACTAGCCACCTGTGCCGCTGGGGAGCTGCTCCTCAGGTGCCCGCTGTGTGCCGGCCCACTAGCCGCCTGTGCCGCTGGGGAGCTGCTCCTCAGGTGCTCCTCAGGTGCTCCTCAGGTGCCCGCTGTGTGCCGGCCCACCAGCCACCTGTGCCGCTGGGGAGCTGCTCCTCAGGTGCCCGCTGTGTGCCGGCCCACTAGCCACCTGTGCCGCTGGGGAGCTGCTCCTCAGGTGCTCCTCAGGTGCTCCTCAGGTGCCCGCTGTGTGCCGGCCCACCAGCCACCTGTGCCGCTGGGGAGCTGCTCCTCAGGTGCCCGCTGTGTGCCGGCCCACTAGCCACCTGTGCCGCTGGGGAGCTGCTCCTCAGGTGCTCCTCAGGTGCTCCTCAGGTGCCCGCTGTGTGCCGGCCCACCAGCCACCTGTGCCGCTGGGGAGCTGCTCCTCAGGTGCCCGCTGTGTGCCGGCCCACTAGCCACCTGTGCCGCTGGGGAGCTGCTCCTCAGGTGCCCGCTGTGTGCCGGCCCACTAGCCACCTGTGCCGCTGGGGAGCTGCTCCTCAGGTGCTCCTCAGGTGCCCGCTGTGTGCCGACCCACTAGCCACCTGTGCCGCTGGGGAGCTGCTCCTCAGGTGCTCCTCAGGTGCCCGCTGTGTGCCGGCCCACTAGCCACCTGTGCCGCTGGGGAGCTGCTCCTCAGGTGCTCCTCAGGTGCCCGCTGTGTGCCGGCCCACCAGCCACCTGTGCCGCTGGGGAGCTGCTCCTCAGGTGCTCCTCAGGTGCTCCTCAGGTGCCCGCTGTGTGCCGACCCACCAGCCACCTGTGCCGCTGGGGAGCTGCTCCTCAGGTGCTCCTCAGGTGCCCGCTGTGTGCCGACCCACTAGCCACCTGTGCCGCTGGGGAGCTGCTCCTCAGGTGCTCCTCAGGTGCCCGCTGTGTGCCGGCCCACTAGCCACCTGTGCCGCTGGGGAGCTGCTCCTCAGGTGCTCCTCAGGTGCCCGCTGTGTGCCGACCCACTAGCCACCTGTGCCGCTGGGGAGCTGCTCCTCAGGTGCTCCTCAGGTGCCCGCTGTGTGCCGGCCCACTAGCCACCTGTGCCGCTGGGGAGCTGCTCCTCAGGTGCTCCTCAGGTGCCCGCTGTGTGCCGACCCACTAGCCACCTGTGCCGCTGGGGAGCTGCTCCTCAGGTGCTCCTCAGGTGCCCGCTGTGTGCCGACCCACCAGCCACCTGTGCCGCTGGGGAGCTGCTCCTCAGGTGCTCCTCAGGTGCCCGCTGTGTGCCGACCCACTAGCCACCTGTGCCGCTGGGGAGCTGCTCCTCAGGTGCTCCTCAGGTGCTCCTCAGGTGCCCGCTGTGTGCCGGCCCACTAGCCACCTGTGCCGCTGGGGAGCTGCTCCTCAGGTGCTCCTCAGGTGCCCGCTGTGTGCCGGCCCACTAGCCACCTGTGCCGCTGGGGAGCTGCTCCTCAGGTGCCCGCTGTGTGCCGACCCACTAGCCACCTGTGCCGCTGGGGAGCTGCTCCTCAGGTGCTCCTCAGGTGCTCCTCAGGTGCCCGCTGTGTGCCGACCCACTAGCCACCTGTGCCGCTGGGGAGCTGCTCCTCAGGTGCTCCTCAGGTGCCCGCTGTGTGCCGACCCACTAGCCACCTGTGCCGCTGGGGAGCTGCTCCTCAGGTGCTCCTCAGGTGCTCCTCAGGTGCCCGCTGTGTGCCGACCCACTAGCCACCTGTGCCGCTGGGGAGCTGCTCCTCAGGTGCTCCTCAGGTGCCCGCTGTGTGCCGGCCCACTAGCCACCTGTGCCGCTGGGGAGCTGCTCCTCAGGTGCTCCTCAGGTGCTCCTCAGGTGCCCGCTGTGTGCCGACCCACTAGCCACCTGTGCCGCTGGGGAGCTGCTCCTCAGGTGCTCCTCAGGTGCTCCTCAGGTGCCCGCTGTGTGCCGACCCACTAGCCACCTGTGCCGCTGGGGAGCTGCTCCTCAGGTGCTCCTCAGGTGCTCCTCAGGTGCCCGCTGTGTGCCGACCCACTAGCCACCTGTGCCGCTGGGGAGCTGCTCCTCAGGTGCTCCTCAGGTGCTCCTCAGGTGCCCGCTGTGTGCCGGCCCACTAGCCACCTGTGCCGCTGGGGAGCTGCTCCTCAGGTGCTCCTCAGGTGCCCGCTGTGTGCCGGCCCACTAGCCACCTGTGCCGCTGGGGAGCTGCTCCTCAGGTGCTCCTCAGGTGCCCGCTGTGTGCCGGCCCACTAGCCACCTGTGCCGCTGGGGAGCTGCTCCTCAGGTGCTCCTCAGGTGCCCGCTGTGTGCCGGCCCACTAGCCACCTGTGCCGCTGGGGAGCTGCTCCTCAGGTGCTCCTCAGGTGCCCGCTGTGTGCCGGCCCACTAGCCACCTGTGCCGCTGGGGAGCTGCTCCTCAGGTGCTCCTCAGGTGCTCCTCAGGTGCCCGCTGTGTGCCGACCCACTAGCCACCTGTGCCGCTGGGGAGCTGCTCCTCAGGTGCTCCTCAGGTGCTCCTCAGGTGCCCGCTGTGTGCCGGCCCACTAGCCACCTGTGCCGCTGGGGAGCTGCTCCTCAGGTGCTCCTCAGGTGCCCGCTGTGTGCCGGCCCACTAGCCACCTGTGCCGCTGGGGAGCTGCTCCTCAGGTGCTCCTCAGGTGCTCCTCAGGTGCCCGCTGTGTGCCGACCCACTAGCCACCTGTGCCGCTGGGGAGCTGCTCCTCAGGTGCTCCTCAGGTGCCCGCTGTGTGCCGACCCACTAGCCACCTGTGCCGCTGGGGAGCTGCTCCTCAGGTGCTCCTCAGGTGCCCGCTGTGTGCCGGCCCACTAGCCACCTGTGCCGCTGGGGAGCTGCTCCTCAGGTGCTCCTCAGGTGCCCGCTGTGTGCCGGCCCACTAGCCACCTGTGCCGCTGGGGAGCTGCTCCTCAGGTGCTCCTCAGGTGCTCCTCAGGTGCCCGCTGTGTGCCGGCCCACTAGCCACCTGTGCCGCTGGGGAGCTGCTCCTCAGGTGCTCCTCAGGTGCTCCTCAGGTGCCCGCTGTGTGCCGGCCCACTAGCCACCTGTGCCGATGGGGAGCTGCTCCTCAGGTGCTCCTCAGGTGCCCGCTGTGTGCCGGCCCACTAGCCGCCTGTGCCGCTGGGGAGCTGCTCCTCAGGTGCTCCTCAGGTGCCCGCTGTGTGCCGGCCCACTAGCCACCTGTGCCGCTGGGGAGCTGCTCCTCAGGTGCTCCTCAGGTGCCCGCTGTGTGCCGGCCCACTAGCCACCTGTGCCGCTGGGAGCTGCTCCTCAGGTGCTCCTCAGGTGCTCCTCAGGTGCTCCTCAGGTGCCCGCTGTGTGCCGGCCCACTAGCCGCCTGTGCCGCTGGGGAGCTGCTCCTCAGGTGCTCCTCAGGTGCCCGCTGTGTGCCGGCCCACTAGCCACCTGTGCCGCTGGGGAGCTGCTCCTCAGGTGCTCCTCAGGTGCCCGCTGTGTGCCGGCCCACTAGCCGCCTGTGCCGCTGGGGAGCTGCTCCTCAGGTGCTCCTCAGGTGCCCGCTGTGTGCCGACCCACTAGCCACCTGTGCCGCTGGGGAGCTGCTCCTCAGGTGCTCCTCAGGTGCTCCTCAGGTGCTCCTCAGGTGCCCGCTGTGTGCCGACCCACTAGCCACCTGTGCCGCTGGGGAGCTGCTCCTCAGGTGCTCCTCAGGTGCCCGCTGTGTGCCGGCCCACTAGCCACCTGTGCCGCTGGGGAGCTGCTCCTCAGGTGCTCCTCAGGTGCCCGCTGTGTGCCGGCCCACTAGCCACCTGTGCCGCTGGGGAGCTGCTCCTCAGGTGCTCCTCAGGTGCTCCTCAGGTGCCCGCTGTGTGCCGGCCCACTAGCCACCTGTGCCGCTGGGGAGCTGCTCCTCAGGTGCTCCTCAGGTGCTCCTCAGGTGCCCGCTGTGTGCCGGCCCACTAGCCACCTGTGCCGATGGGGAGCTGCTCCTCAGGTGCTCCTCAGGTGCCCGCTGTGTGCCGGCCCACTAGCCGCCTGTGCCGCTGGGGAGCTGCTCCTCAGGTGCTCCTCAGGTGCCCGCTGTGTGCCGGCCCACTAGCCACCTGTGCCGCTGGGGAGCTGCTCCTCAGGTGCTCCTCAGGTGCCCGCTGTGTGCCGGCTGTGTGCCGACCCACTAGCCACCTGTGCCGCTGGGGAGCTGCTCCTCAGGTGCTCCTCAGGTGCCCGCTGTGTGCCGGCCCACTAGCCACCTGTGCCGCTGGGGAGCTGCTCCTCAGGTGCTCCTCAGGTGCCCGCTGTGTGCCGGCCCACTAGCCACCTGTGCCGCTGGGGAGCTGCTCCTCAGGTGCTCCTCAGGTGCCCGCTGTGTGCCGACCCACTAGCCGCCTGTGCCGCTGGGGAGCTGCTCCTCAGGTGCTCCTCAGGTGCTCCTCAGGTGCCCGCTGTGTGCCGACCCACTAGCCACCTGTGCCGCTGGGGAGCTGCTCCTCAGGTGCTCCTCAGGTGCTCCTCAGGTGCTCCTCAGGTGCCCGCTGTGTGCCGGCCCACTAGCCGCCTGTGCCGCTGGGGAGCTGCTCCTCAGGTGCTCCTCAGGTGCTCCTCAGGTGCCCGCTGTGTGCCGACCCACTAGCCACCTGTGCCGCTGGGGGAGCTGCTCCTCAGGTGCTCCTCAGGTGCTCCTCAGGTGCCCGCTGTGTGCCGGCCCACTAGCCGCCTGTGCCGCTGGGGAGCTGCTCCTCAGGTGCTCCTCAGGTGCTCCTCAGGTGCCCGCTGTGTGCCGACCCACTAGCCACCTGTGCCGCTGGGGAGCTGCTCCTCAGGTGCTCCTCAGGTGCCCGCTGTGTGCCGGCCCACTAGCCACCTGTGCCGCTGGGGAGCTGCTCCTCAGGTGCTCCTCAGGTGCTCCTCAGGTGCCCGCTGTGTGCCGGCCCACTAGCCACCTGTGCCGCTGGGGAGCTGCTCCTCAGGTGCTCCTCAGGTGCCCGCTGTGTGCCGGCCCACTAGCCACCTGTGCCGCTGGGGAGCTGCTCCTCAGGTGCTCCTCAGGTGCTCCTCAGGTGCCCGCTGTGTGCCGACCCACTAGCCACCTGTGCCGCTGGGGAGCTGCTCCTCAGGTACTCCTCAGGTGCTCCTCAGGTGCTCCTCAGGTGCCCGCTGTGTGCCGACCCACTAGCCACCTGTGCCGCTGGGGAGCTGCTCCTCAGGTGCTCCTCAGGTGCCCGCTGTGTGCCGACCCACTAGCCACCTGTGCCGCTGGGGAGCTGCTCCTCAGGTGCTCCTCAGGTGCCCGCTGTGGGCCGGCCCACTAGCCACCTGTGCCGCTGGGGAGCTGCTACTCAGGTGCTCCTCAGGTGCCCGCTGTGTGCCGGCCCACTAGCCACCTGTGCCGCTGGGGAGCTGCTCCTCAGGTGCTCCTCAGGTGCTCCTCAGGTGCCCGCTGTGTGCCGACCCACTAGCCACCTGTGCCGCTGGGGAGCTGCTCCTCAGGTGCTCCTCAGGTGCCCGCTGTGTGCCGGCCCACTAGCCACCTGTGCCGCTGGGGAGCTGCTCCTCAGGTGCTCCTCAGGTGCTCCTCAGGTGCCCGCTGTGGGCCGGCCCACTAGCCACCTGTGCCGCTGGGGAGCTGCTCCTCAGGTGCTCCTCAGGTGCTCCTCAGGTGCTCCTCAGGTGCTCCTCAGGTGCCCGCTGTGGGCCGACCCACTAGCCACCTGTGCCGCTGGGGAGCTGCTCCTCAGGTGCTCCTCAGGTGCTCCTCAGGTGCTCCTCAGGTGCCCGCTGTGTGCCGGCCCACTAGCCACCTGTGCCGCTGGGGAGCTGCTCCTCAGGTGCTCCTCAGGTGCCCGCTGTGTGCCGACCCACTAGCCACCTGTGCCGCTGGGGAGCTGCTCCTCAGGTGCTCCTCAGGTGCCCGCTGTGGGCCGGCCCACTAGCCACCTGTGCCGCTGGGGAGCTGCTCCTCAGGTGCTCCTCAGGTGCCCGCTGTGTGCCGGCCCACTAGCCACCTGTGCCGCTGGGGAGCTGCTCCTCAGGTGCTCCTCAGGTGCTCCTCAGGTGCCCGCTGTGTGCCGACCCACTAGCCACCTGTGCCGCTGGGGAGCTGCTCCTCAGGTGCTCCTCAGGTGCCCGCTGTGTGCCGGCCCACTAGCCACCTGTGCCGCTGGGGAGCTGCTCCTCAGGTGCTCCTCAGGTGCTCCTCAGGTGCCCGCTGTGGGCCGGCCCACTAGCCACCTGTGCCGCTGGGGAGCTGCTCCTCAGGTGCTCCTCAGGTGCTCCTCAGGTGCTCCTCAGGTGCTCCTCAGGTGCCCGCTGTGGGCCGACCCACTAGCCACCTGTGCCGCTGGGGAGCTGCTCCTCAGGTGCTCCTCAGGTGCTCCTCAGGTGCTCCTCAGGTGCCCGCTGTGTGCCGGCCCACTAGCCACCTGTGCCGCTGGGGAGCTGCTCCTCAGGTGCTCCTCAGGTGCCCGCTGTGTGCCGACCCACTAGCCACCTGTGCCGCTGGGGAGCTGCTCCTCAGGTGCTCCTCAGGTGCTCCTCAGGTGCTCCTCAGGTGCCCGCTGTGTGCCGACCCACTAGCCACCTGTGCCGCTGGGGAGCTGCTCCTCAGGTGCTCCTCAGGTGCCCGCTGTGTGCCGACCCACTAGCCACCTGTGCCGCTGGGGAGCTGCTCCTCAGGTGCTCCTCAGGTGCTCCTCAGGTGCTCCTCAGGTGCTCCTCAGGTGCTCCTCAGGTGCTCCTCAGGTGCTCCTCAGGTGCCCGCTGTGTTCCGACCCACCAGCCGCCTGTGCCGCTGGGGAGCTGCTCCTCAGGTGCTCCTCAGGTGCCCGCTGTGTGCCGACCCACTAGCCACCTGTGCCGCTGGGGAGCTGCTCCTCAGGTGCTCCTCAGGTGCCCGCTGTGTGCCGACCCACTAGCCACCTGTGCCGCTGGGGAGCTGCTCCTCAGGTGCTCCTCAGGTGCTCCTCAGGTGCTCCTCAGGTGCCCGCTGTGTGCCGGCCCACTAGCCACCTGTGCCGCTGGGGAGCTGCTCCTCAGGTGCTCCTCAGGTACTCCTCAGGTGCTCCTCAGGTGCCCGCTGTGTGCCGACCCACTAGCCACCTGTGCCGCTGGGGAGCTGCTCCTCAGGTGCTCCTCAGGTGCCCGCTGTGGGCCGACCCACTAGCCACCTGTGCCGCTGGGGAGCTGCTCCTCAGGTGCTCCTCAGGTGCTCCTCAGGTGCCCGCTGTGTGCCGGCCCACTAGCCACCTGTGCCGCTGGGGAGCTGCTCCTCAGGTGCTCCTCAGGTGCTCCTCAGGTGCCCGCTGTGGGCCGGCCCACTAGCCACCTGTGCCGCTGGGGAGCTGCTCCTCAGGTGCTCCTCAGGTGCTCCTCAGGTGCCCGCTGTGTGCCGACCCACTAGCCACCTGTGCCGCTGGGGAGCTGCTCCTCAGGTGCTCCTCAGGTGCCCGCTGTGTGCCGACCCACTAGCCACCTGTGCCGCTGGGGAGCTGCTCCTCAGGTGCTCCTCAGGTGCTCCTCAGGTGCCCGCTGTGTGCCGACCCACTAGCCACCTGTGCCGCTGGGGAGCTGCTCCTCAGGTGCTCCTCAGGTGCCCGCTGTGTGCCGGCCCACTAGCCACCTTTGCCGCTGGGGAGCTGCTCCTCAGGTGCTCCTCAGGTGCTCCTCAGGTGCCCGCTGTGGGCCGACCCACCAGCCACCTGTGCCGCTGGGGAGCTGCTCCTCAGGTGCTCCTCAGGTGCTCCTCAGGTGCCCGCTGTGTGCCGACCCACTAGCCACCTGTGCCGATGGGGAGCTGCTCCTCAGGTGCTCCTCAGGTGCTCCTCAGGTACTCCTCAGGTACTCCTCAGGTGCCCGCTGTGTGCCGGCCCACTAGCCACCTGTGTCGCTGGGGAGCTGCTCCTCAGGTGCTCCTCAGGTGCTCCTCAGGTGCTCCTCAGGTGCTCCTCAGGTGCCCGCTGTGTTCCGACCCACCAGCCGCCTGTGCCGCTGGGGAGCTGCTCCTCAGGTGCTCCTCAGGTGCCCGCTGTGTGCCGGCCCACTAGCCACCTGTGCCGCTGGGGAGCTGCTCCTCAGGTGCTCCTCAGGTGCCCGCTGTGTGCCAGCCCACTAGCCACCTGTGCCGCTGGGGAGCTGCTCCTCAGGTGCTCCTCAGGTGCTCCTCAGGTGCCCGCTGTGTGCCGGCCCACTAGCCACCTGTGCCGCTGGGGAGCTGCTCCTCAGGTGCTCCTCAGGTGCCCGCTGTGTGCCGGCCCACTAGCCACCTGTGCCGCTGGGGAGCTGCTCCTCAGGTGCTCCTCAGGTGCCCGCTGTGTGCCGGCCCACTAGCCACCTGTGCCGCTGGGGAGCTGCTCCTCAGGTGCTCCTCAGGTGCTCCTCAGGTGCTCCTCAGGTGCTCCTCAGGTGCCCGCTGTGTGCCGGCCCACTAGCCACCTGTGTCGCTGGGGAGCTGCTCCTCAGGTGCTCCTCAGGTGCCCGCTGTGTGCCGACCCACTAGCCACCTGTGCCGATGGGGAGCTGCTCCTCAGGTGCTCCTCAGGTGCCCGCTGTGTGCCGGCCCACTAGCCACCTGTGCCGCTGGGGAGCTGCTCCTCAGGTGCTCCTCAGGTGCCCGCTGTGTGCCGGCCCACTAGCCACCTGTGCCGCTGGGGAGCTGCTCCTCAGGTGCTCCTCAGGTGCTCCTCAGGTGCTCCTCAGGTGCCCGCTGTGTGCCGGCCCACTAGCCACCTGTGCCGCTGGGGAGCTGCTCCTCAGGTGCTCCTCAGGTGCCCGCTGTGTGCCAGCCCACTAGCCAATGCCGCTGGGGAGCTGCACCTCAGGTGCTCCTCAGGTGCTCCTCAGGTGCTCCTCAGGTGCCCGCTGTGTGCCGACCCACTAGCCACCTGTGCCGCTGGGGAGCTGCACCTCAGGTGCTCCGGTAACGCCGGAACATGTTTCAGGAGAACGCTGGCTAGCAGCACGTCGGGCAGCGCAGTCCAGTGATTGGTCTGCCTGGCTGTCTATGGGACAGACAGAGCTGGTTAGTACCAGGGAAGGAAGGCAGTGGGGAAAGGTCGCAATTTGTATATCATTGGATATTATGTATAATTGTTTGAACGTTGTTCATTGTCATTTTGTGCTAATGAAATGAAATAAAAATCCGGTTTATGCGTTTTTCAGCCCCTGGTTGATGCCAGCGGTCGTTATTCATTAGACCGAATCGGGCCATTTTTACTGTTTACCATTTTCAAGCGGGGCTTTGTTGCTGATTGACAGAAGAGATGGTATCACTGGCACCTGCAAATGTGTAGCATTTCACCGTAATCCATATCCGGCTTTGTATGAACTGCAAACAGTGCGCTCGTCACCCGGCTTATGTTTAATTACGCTGTGTGGTGCCGGGATGTGACCACGTAGTACCGGACCGGACCGTGCGATTGGCCTCATTTGGTGCTCTATCCGCGGGGCCCCGGGTCACGACCGGGTGTTAATTGTCAATGGTTTATGGCCGGCTTTAGTGGATCATCACGACCCAGCGGTGCAGTGGTTACGTCACCCGTGGGCCGTGGGGGAGGCGGGGTAGCGGATCACGAGCGCGCGGTGGACTCATGGTGACACTCGGACGAGGATGGACGTCAGAACAGAACTGAACAGAACTGAACAGAACTGAACTGAACATAACTGAACTGAACAGAACTGAACTGAACATAACTGAACTGAACAGAACACAAATGCACAGAAAAGAACTGAACATAACTGAACTGAACTGAACTGAACTGAACAGGACAGGACAGAACTGAACTGAACTGAACTGAACAGAACATAAGTGAACATAAATGAACGGAACTGAACAGAACGAACAGAACTGAACAGCACTGAACTGAACTGAACATAACAGAAAATAACTGAACAGAACTGAACAGAACTGAACAGAACTGAACAGAAATGAACAGAACTGAGCAGAACTGAGCAGAACTGAACAGAACTGAACAGAACTGAACAGAACTGAACAGAACTGAACAGAACTGAACAGAACTGAACAGAACTAAACAACTGAACAAAACTGAACTGAACTGAACAGAACTGAACAGAACATAACTGAACTGAACTGAACATAATAGAACAGAGCTGACCAGTAACATAAGCGTCCCTCGGAGGATGGAGTCCCGTCAGCGGTAGAAAATGCTGCTTCTGTGGTGGGACTAGTTGATATCTCAGACTTGGTCGGCATACGGTAACCCCTGCCTGCGATTAACCCCTCCTAACCCCTCCCCCTCCCGCCTCGCCCCGCCTCCGCAGCCACTGTCCAGCGGGACAAAGCCTCCGCCGCCCCCGCCCCGCCCGTCCGCCCGTCCGCCCGTCCGCCCGTCCGCCCTGCTTTGGTCCGTCGACAGGTGGACCCCTGTCCGGCCGTCCGGTCGTCTGGGCCGTCCCGGTTCGTCCCGGGCCGGACGCAGCGCCGTCGGAAGCGATTTGTTCAATTGTCTGGTAACAGGTGCGGTGGGCGGCAAGTAATTGGCTCCTCAGCTGTGACCCTTTGACCGGGCCTAACCGGCGAGGGTGTGTGGCGGCATTGTGAAGGAACACCAGTAGCCGGTGCAGGGCCGTTTGGCCGGGCAGTGGCGCAAGAGACGGACGGGCGACGTCCGGTGAGGTGCTCCAGGTGCCCCGAGGAGCTGCAACGTGCAGTCAATCAGGTCATGGGCGCCGAGAGAGAAAGAGAGAGAGAGAGAGAGAGAGAGAGAGAGAGAGAGAGAGAGAGAGAGAGAGAGAGAGAGAGAGAGAGAGAGAGAGAGAGAGAGAGAGAGAGAGAGAGAGAGAGAGAGAGAGAGAGAGAGAGAGAGAGAGAGAGAGAGAGAGAGAGAGAGAGTAGTATTGCGGGTCACAGCGAGTCTATTTAAATTAGCTAACGGTCAGGTTTGCGATGGCAGTCTCGTTTCCGGTTGTTAAATGTCATGGCCCATGGCGCGCCAGTTAATGGCTTCGTTGAACTAATATGTCTTGGCCGGGTAACCAGTGCTTAACGCCACCGGGCCATTCGGCGCCGTCTCGCCGGGGACGCGGTCTGCTCCGTCATTGCGTCATTACTGACCGGTGCGCTGTGAGACGCACCGTCCAGCTGGACGCTGCTTTCGAAGGCCAGCACTAATGATGAGAAGGCGCTCGGGCGCTCGGGCGCTCGGGCGGTCGGTAGGTCGGTAGGTAGGTTGGCTGGTACAGAGTGGTCGGTCGGTCGGTCGGTCGGTCGGTCGGTCGGTCGGTCGGTCGGTCGGTCGGTCGGTCGGTCGGTCGGTCGGTCGGTCGGTCGGTCGGTCGGTCGGTCGGTCGGTCGGTCGGTCGGTCGGTCGGTCGGTCGGTCGGTCGGTCGGTCGGTCGGTCGGTCGGTCGGTCGGTCGGTCGGTCGGTCGGCCGGCCGGCCGGTCGTCTATCTGTCTCATGGCCGTGACTGGTCGGCCTCAGGAAGGTGAGTACCTTCCTCTGACTACCACCGATAGGCCTGACTCTGACTCTGACTACCACCTATAGGTTTGACTCTGACTCTGTCTCTGACTACCACCGATAGGCCTGACTCGGACTCTGACTCGCGTGGCCCGACGTCAGCCGGTAGTGGTGACAGTGACGCGTTCGCAGCCCGCCCCGCTGCCCACTGTCTCCCAGTGGGCCGTCGAAAAAGCCACCGAAGCCGTCCCGTGTCACAGCCGACTTTGAGAGACTCTGCGATTGGTAACAGTGACTTTGAGAGACTCTGCGATTGGTAGCAGTGGCAGTGGCATAGTCGATGCACCCTTCCCACGTCACATTCCTTGTCCTGCGGTTGTCGCCGGTTTGCAGTCGGCCGGCGTCAGGTGCCCTCGCCCCGAACAGGGGAGCTGAGGCGACGCGACACACTGTTTATTTCGAACTCAATTAGTCGCTAAATTATGCCGCTGCGGTGCCCGCCGTCCCATTGCTTCCATATGACCGACACCAGTTGACATGTAATTACTATTTAGATGGCTTCTGAAACCTTTATGTGTTGTTTCTCGTCCAATCATCGGCGCTCCTGCCGACTTGCGTGCCCGTTGCAGATAAACGCTGTCTTATGAGATGCGCTTCAACTTAGAGACGCGCCCCATACCGGGTTGTCTATAGAGCCAACTTTGCCAATTTAGCCCGTCTTTGCTTCCTTTTTCGCCGATTCGAGAACTAATTGAGACTGGGATTAATGAAAGCGATTCGCCGGGATTAATTGAAATATCGCGCGGGCGGGCGGCGAGCGGGGCCTCCTGCCGCGCGCTGCCAGCTCGCCATTCATCAAACGCATTTCTACGACTGTCGACAGTAATTGGCAGTAATCCGTGACGGAGCCGATCGCTGGTGTCCCAGGAGATGTCCGAGACGATGTCCGAGACGATGTCCGAGACGATGTCCGAGACGATGTCCGAGACGATGCCCGAGACGATGTCCGAGGCGATGTCCGAGACGATGTCCGAGACGATGCCCGAGGCGATGTCCGAGGCGATGTCCGAGGCGATGTCCGAGACATGCCCGAGACGATGCCCGAGGCGATGTCGGAGACTATGCCCGAGGCGATGTCCGAGACGATGTCCGAGACGATGCCCGAGGCGATGTCCGAGGCGATGTCCGAGGAGATGTCCGAGACGATGTCCGAGACGATGCCCGAGGCGATGTCAGAGGCGATGTCCGAGACGATGCCCGAGGCGATGTCCGAGACGATGCTCGAGGCGATGTCGGAGACGATGCCCGAGACGATGTCCGAGACGATGTCCGGGACGATGCCCGAGACGATGTCCGAGGCGATGTCCGAGGCGATGTCCGAGACGATGTCCGAGACGATGTCCGAGACGATGTCCGAGATGATGTCCGAGGCGATGTCCGAGACGATGTCCGAAACGATGTCCGAGACGATGTCCGAGACGATGTCCGAGACGATGTCCGAGGCGATGTCCGAGACGATGTCCGAGACGATGCCCGAGACGATGCCCGAGACGATGCCCGAGGCGATGTCCGAGGCGATGCCCGAGGCGATGTCCGAGACGATGCCCGAGGCGATGTCCGAGACGATGCCCGAGGCGATGTCCGAGACGATGTCGGAGACGATGCCCGAGACGATGCCCGAGGCGATGTCCGAGACGATGCCCGAGGCGATGCCCGAGGCAATGTCCGAGGCGATGTCCGAGGCGATGCCAGAGGCGATGCCCGAGACGATTCCCGAGACGATGCCCGAGGCGATGCCCGAGACGATGCCCGAGGCGATGTCGGAGACGATGTCCGAGACGATGCCCGAGGCGATGTCCGAGACGATGCCCGAGACGATGCCCGAGACGATGCCCGAGGCGATGCCCGAGGCGATGTCCGAGACGATGCCCGAGACGATGCCCGAGACGATGCCCGAGGCGATGCCCGAGGCGATGTCCGAGACGATGTCCGAGACGATGCCCGAGACGATGTCCGAGACGATGTCCGAGACGATGCCCGAGGCGATGTCCGAAGCGATGCCCGAGACGATGTCCGAGACGATGTCCGAGACGATGCCCGAGACGATGTCCGAGACGATGTCCGAGACGATGCCCGAGACGATGTCCGAGACGATGCCCGAGACGATGCCCGAGGCGGTTCGTGGCCGCCCGGCACTGCGAGGCTCAGTGGCAATCGATGCTCCGACCTGGTTCTGCCCTGAGGCGATCTGCGTCCCGCCCACTGGCTGCTCGGACATTCGCTGGATCGCTCGCTTGCCAGCTCTCTCGTCGAAAGGGCAGGCGCTTCAGTGGGCGACGCTGTTGGGTCGAATGTGGCGCGCCGCGGCGGAGTTCCGCTGAGGTGCCGTTCGAAAAGCGCAGAGATAGCAGATAGGGATGACTCGGCAGGGACGTAGGAACACCATGAAAAGTGACGGGGAGGGAGTGAAACTTTGATCTCGTCTTGAAAGAAACCAAACCCCCTATGGCAATATTTCTTCGCAGATGTGAGCTCTTCTCGCCTTGGCGAACCATTTGGTGTGTTACATTTTTATTTCTACGCAAAAGGAGTCCAAAAGGAGAATTTTAGCCAAAAATGACCAAAAAGTGAGGGGCCATGTCCCCCTGGCCATCCCTATGTCTACGACTATGGGAGTCGGTGGCGCTGGAATTGTAGAAATCGCCTAACGGTCGACATGCAACTGTATTTAAATCTTCTGTAGGTGTATGATCCATCAGAAGTGTCTCATGATGAACAATCCAGATGCATGATAGCTGTTCTTGACTGGTTTATTAAACATATTTATTTCTGTTCTCTTTTAGATTTCAAACGCCTCAGTCTATTCGCGTTGCATCATTCGAACGAAGTCGCATTTTTGCCGGGACACCTCTGGCGATCTTGTTTTCCTCTCTAGCGTTCGAATCATCATTCCACCAACCATTTGTATATCTTTACCTCTGTACTATACGCCATCGCCGCGTTCCAGCCTCGATCTACCTTGGAGGGCACAGCATCACTTCAGGAAGGCTTCGCCGTCTCCACCAACCGCAGCTCGCCCGGAGCGCGGAGCGTCGCCGGTCCCGTATTGAGTCTCATCATCGCGATGTGTTCCTCCGCCGCCGCCGCCGCCGCCGCTCGCTCAAATATTAACGGTGCCATTTGAGTGTAGCGGCCATTGCGGGGCCTCCGGGGCCGATGCTCCGTCTGATACGGCGCGTCGCCGCCGATGAAATGTGCCGCCGAGCGTCGCTCCGACCGCCGCCGTCGCCGCCGTCGACGGTACTGCTGCACATGCCA
The DNA here is from genome assembly GCA_036785665.1 of Chirona hameri. Lineage (NCBI taxonomy): Eukaryota > Metazoa > Arthropoda > Thecostraca > Balanomorpha > Balanidae > Chirona > Chirona hameri. Next base: position 37,130 of record JAXIVJ010006691.1, on the reverse strand, counting down.
CCGCGCTGTCTGGGGGAGGTAGGGCAGGGGAGGGGCGGTCGTGACACGGGAACGAAGACCGGGTACTGCTGCATATGCCACCGCGCTGTCTGGGGAGGTAGGGCAGGGCAGGGGCGGTCGTGACACGGGAACGAAGACCGGGTCGAGAGACGAGGAGTTGGAGTGAGTGATGGCAGTCGCAGAGAGAAACATTCAATAGTCAGATGTACGTAAATTGGTGAGCTTTCAGTCATTCATAAATTAGGTTATGAAGTGCTGAATTCCTTGCCATGGTTTTGATTTCATGTTAGTTCACTTGACTCAGGGCATGAAACGGTGCAATCTAAGCATCCTTAAACATCCAACATCAGCAATTCCATTGTCCTTAATACCATTTGTTACACTCCACGAAATCCCTTATTTCGTTCGAAGATCTTTAGAACGGTCTTTAGGCACGGCCTCTCTGTCATTAAGTATACACACGACAACTAAGCATGTTAGCACCCTGACACCAAAACTAAACAGATGAAGCGTATCAAGGCAGCACGACATGTGGATCAGGTGGCACGTTTGCGCTGAACCCCCGTATCAAGGCAGCACATGTGGATCAGGTGGCACGTTTGCGCTGAACCCCCGTATCAAGGCAGCACATGTGGATCAGGTGGCACGTTTGCGCTGAACCCCCGTATCAAGGCAGCACATTTGGATCAGGTGGCACGTTTGCGCTGAACCCCCGTATCAAGGCAGCACATGTGGATCAGGTGGCACGTTTGCGCTGAACCCCCGTATCAAGGCAGCACATGTGGATCAGGTGGCACGTTTGCGCTGAACCCCCGTATCAAGGCAGCACATGTGGATCAGGTGGCACGTTTGCGCTGAACCCCCGTATCAAGGCAGCACATGTGGATCAGGTGGCACGTTTGCGCTGAACCCCCGTATCAAGGCAGCACATGCGGATCAGGTGGCACGTTTGCGCTGAAGGGCCCCGGGCTGAAGACGAGCTAATGCTGGAGTCTAGTAGAACAAGTCGACCCCCGGCTGCGACGCCAGAACGCTCTCTGCGGCTTAGGCTGGGAGCTGGGTGGCGTTATGTCTACGGAGGTGATGACTGGGTCGATATGTGCCCCGTCTGCGCGGGTGACTGCAGTGGAAGGTAAGGCACGTGGCGGTGAAGTCCTGGGAGCAGAGGGGATAGGTACGACTGACGAAAATTGTATTCGTGGTTGCGGATGTGAAAGCGTATGAATTCATGCTAAAAGAAAACAGCACTTAAAGGGAATAGTGCACCTTTAACATTAGTTTTTAACTGAGATAGCCAGATTGTCGGGAGTACTGAGCAATCTCCAAATCTGAAATTTGTCCTTCCAAAACGACCTAGTTGCTGAGTTTCAACACCAAAAACCATTGGAGCTATTGGGAGATATTTTAAAGGGACAAATCTCGTGACGTTTCGCATATGTCATTAGTGATATCTACCGCACTTCGTTTTCGCTATTTGAACCGACCGCCACCGAAACGTATCATGTGTTCGGTAACAGAATTGCAAGGGAGGCTCGTTCCTCGTCTGGCGTAGCCATTGGTTCAAAATCCGTTTCACGAAGCTGATTCGTCTAGATTGCGATATCGCCGCTGTTGTGGTCCAAGGCAAACGCGACGAATCTGAAACATCATGTGACTAGGTTTTAAGTAAATCATTTCGTCAGTTTTGAACCGATTTCCAATTGAAAATTACAAAAGGATGCTTCGTGAAAAGACGCATTGTTTATGGGTGGCTGGTCGCGGTACCTGCAATATATCGATTTAATTTTGACAATGTTTGTTTTTGGTTGACGGTGCCTTGTCGCTTTGTTAGAACTATTATTGGCCAGAACTTTGTCATTTTTAATTGGATTTCCAATTGAAAATTACAAAAGGATGCTTCGTGAAAAGACGCATTGTTTATGGGTGGCTGGTCGCGGTACCTGCAATATATCGATTTAATTTTGACAATGTTTGTTTTTGGTTGACGGTGCCTTGTCGCTTTGTTAGAAATATTATTGGCCAGAACTTTGTCTATTTTCATTGGATTTCCAATTGAAAATAATGCCAACACGCGTCTTGAAAAGGCGCACCTTTTGATGGGTGGCTCGTACCGGTAGCTGCAATATTCACTGCAGTTCACTGCGTTTACTGCACATCCACACATTTATTTACATCCCCCCCCCCCCCCACACACACACACCGATGGACACACAAACACATTTATGGGTGGGTATATCACATTTATTTATGCACATGCACATTTATGGGTATGTGTTCTCGCAACGCCACTCCAACTCCACTCATACAAGGCCATAGTGCAAACATTCACGCATTTTCAATCGCGACCAATATGACTCGCGAGTCGCGACCCAGCCAACTATGTTGTTACATATTCTGATTCAAGGATAGACTTTTGCCGGTATGACACAACTCGTTTTGGTGACGCAAGATTATTGTGACGTCACATGTAAAAATATGAATATTTCTTTCAAATTACAACAAATTGCTACTTTTTTCTCGCAAAAAGGAATGCCAGAACCGTAATCAGGGCACTCTTTTCCATCATACCACGTACTTTTCCCAAGGTACATTATTCCCTTGAATAGGTACTCTATCGAAAGATTTCGAGTACTGTAGGTCGGAAGGCTTTCGATATCTACGAGTAAATGCCTTCTGGGTTTTTCGAAGTGTCAGTTCACAATTTTCCGCCATTTTTTTAGCAAGATTTCGTCGATTTTTGTTTCACGTCTGCCATGCACGCCCTCTGAAGTGTGCTCAGCAGCCTGTGGGAGGGAAAGGTTGCAGCAGCTCAGGCTAGAAGACGAGGCTCGAAACTCAGACGAAGGCGTTTTTGGCTTCGATTTTGCTTGTCATTTCAGGCTCAACGTTTCTTAAAGCTATACTTAAACAGCCAAACTGATGACTTTGGGCTGCTGAAAGTAAACAAACAAATGCATTCAAATTGCAGTGCATAATATGCGTGATACGATGTTTCGCCGTGCCGTTGCTAGACAACGATTGTCCCTGGCAGTCAACCAATTTACCTTTTTTTATCAGTGCGATCTCGTACCGTGCTGGCCGTTTGGATTGGTTTATATCCATCCTTTTCATCAAGCACACATGACTGCATTCTTACAATAAACCCCATGTGGAAATTGACCAGCCTGTTTATGTACCAACTCTGAATGCTCTATTGCGAGATGAAATTGACCATTGGACATCATTTCTGGGAAGACTGCCGCTCGGTGGAACTGGAGCGGATATTACGGCGCGGCCGACACGAGAGTCGCTCCGACAGACGACCTTGGCACAGCCTGATTTATCTCATCGGGCCAAATTGGAGTCGGCCTCGTGAGATTGACGGCTGGCGTCCATTCTGGAGTGACGCGGCACCGACCCCGGTTATTGGCCGACGGTCGTGGCCCCGTCTGGCCAAGCCAGCCGGCCGGCCAGCCAGCCAGCCAGCCAGCCAGCCAGCCAGCCAGCCAGCCAGCCAGCCAGCCAGCCAGCCAGCCAGCCAGCCAGCCAGCCAGCCAGCCAGCCAGCCAGCCAGCCAGCCAGCCAGCCAGCCAGCCAGCCAGCCAGCCAGCCAGCCAGCCAGCCAGCCAGCCAGCCAGCCAGCCAGCCAGCCAGCCAGCCAGCCAGCCAGCCAGCCAGCCAGCCAGCCAGCCAGCCAGCCAGCCGGCGGAGTCACTGTCTAGCCAATTCAGTTGATATAGGTGACCTAAGGTCGGTTGAGCCCGTATTGTCATTGCCAGCGTCGGAAGCTGTGTGTATGCATTTGCGTTCGCTGTAGTTGGTGTTATTCCTGGGGAGCTCTTGTTTTTACATGACACTTAAATCCAATTACCCGAAATGAAACATTCGTTCTTTTCCGCGTCAGATTAGTCTGGTGTTTTGTTAATATATTTAGCAACCGAACACAGAGTTGAGGTTGCATATTCTTACTCCATTTAATGATAAGATGCAGTGGCTATAGCTAACCGCTGCAATGTACTAGTAGTGAGAACACAATGTTTAACAAACTTAGACACTTCACCCGTTTGGAGCAGGAAAACATTGCAATTCAATTAGTATTGATTATATCAATACTATGGATTTTTTCTTCTCGACATTGTGGAATCAAATTTATATTTTTGACTGGAAACCCAGCTATGAGAAATAATTTGCTTCAGGAGGGTTGAAGACTTACTGGCTAAAATACGCCATCTTATTGATGGGTTTTGAAGTTGGATGCAGCTCTCGTCGTATTTGGACGGATGTTAGTCGTCTGCCGCTTTGAGACGTCCTTCCGTGTCGTTTGACCTTCAGTTGTCTTTGGCCGGCGGATGCCGTGCCCCCCCCCGCCCCTCCCCTCCATCTGGGGGGGGGGGGGGGCGCCGCCGACGTGCCGACTGACCGGTCAAATCGATATAGCCGGCGGCGTTCCTCAGTTGGGGAGAGTCGGAGATACTGCGGAGGCGACGTGCCGACTGCCGACCGGCCGGCGCACCGCTCCCGGGGGAACAAATTACAGACAGAAAAGTTAAATGCAAAACCGATTAACCGAAAATCTGCTCCTTAACCGAAACTTTGTTCCCGTGGGGTGCAAACTAACAGACGAAAAGTTTAATGCAGAACCGATTAACCGAAAATTTACTTTGGTTTCTGGTCGTGGGCCTCACCGTTAACAGTGGGGTTGTTCTGAGTGTTGGCTGGAGTGGGGTGATCGGCAGGTTACCGGGGTGATTGGCAGGTTACCATCAGACTGATCACAGACTGGCTACAGTGGGTCACGCTGGCCACAGCCGAACTGGCAGGCGACCGTCACGCCTCGCTGCAGCTGGCAGCGGGATGGTTCGATGTGTCGCTTGCTTTGACGCCGAGTTAGATTGGCTGAACGAAATGCCGATGTGCCGGCGGCTGTGTCAGCTATAACGGCTGTGACAGCTGTCGCAGCCGGCTCAGCTCTGTGACAGCTATGGCAGCTGTGACGGCTGTGACGGCTGTGCGGCTGTGACGGATGTGACGGATGTGACGGCTGTGACGGCTGTGAAGGTTGTGACGGCGGTGACGGCTATGGCAGCTGTGACGGCTGTGACGGCTGTGACGGCTGTGCGGATGTGACGGCTGTGACGGCTGTGAAGGTTGTGACGGCGGTGACGGCTATGTCAGCTGTGACGGATGTGACGGATGTGACGGTTGTGACGGCTGTGACGGCTGTGACGTATGTGACGGATGTGACGGATGTGACGGCTGTGCGGATGTGACGGCTGTGACGGATGTGACGGCTGTGACGGCTGTGACGGCTGTGACGGTTGTGCGGGTTGTGCGGCTGTGACGGCTGTGACGGCTGTGTGGATGTGACGGATGTGACGGCTGTGTGGCTGTGACGGCTGTGTGGATGTGACGGATGTGACGGATGTGACGGATGTGACGGCTATGTCATCTGTGACGGTTGTGACGGATGTGACGGATGTGACGGATATGACGGTTGTGACGGATGTGACGGCTGTGACGGCTGTTACGGCTGTGCGGATGTGACGGTTGCGACGGCTGTGACGGTTGTGACGGATGTGACGGATGTGACGGATATGACGGATGTGACGGATGTGACGGCTTTGACGGCTGTGCGGATGTGACGGATGTGACGGATGTGACGGATGTGACGGATGTGACGGTTGACGGCTGTGACGGCTGTGACGGCTGTGCGGGCTGTGCGGGCTGTGCGGGCTGTGCGGGCTGTGCGGGCTGTGCGGGCTGTGCGGGCTGTGCGGGCTGTGCGGGCTGTGCGGGCTGTGCGGCTGTGACGGCTGTGTGGCTGTGACGGCTGTGACGGCTGTGACGGCTGTGACGGCTGTGCGGATGTGACGGATGTGACGGCTGTGACGGCTGTGACGGCTGTCAAGGCGGTGTCACCCGCTGTGCGTTAGAGACCGCGTACGGCCGCCGCCGTCGGCAGCCGCCGCCGCTGTCAGGCGGCCTTTGTCCGGCGGCTGGCGGCAAAGTTGACTGGGTCGGCGGCGACGGCTCAGCAGCGCTGATCATGTAGCAATGGCAGCGCCCAGTTTGATTGATTGCAGTTAATGGCGCCGCGGCCACAGTCGGTGAGTGGGTGGTCGCTAATGGACTGTACTGCATGGCGGGGGCGGGAGGTGTTCTGGAGGAAGAAAGGGCTGCATTCGGTCATGTGCTTAGCAGTCCGCCTGATTTGCTTATGGGATGAGGTGGTTGACAGTCACGGAAGGTGTCTGTCCGCTCCGCTCCCCTTAGAAGGTGTTGTTGCCGTTACGTATCGCATATATTTGCGTTACGCACTTTTCAAACAATATACAGGAGTTGTGGCAAGCATACAGCAGTATGTACTCACCTTTCCGATTTAATGAAGGGTGGACGACTTTCTCCGTATTTTGCTACATTATATTTTCCTTTTTGACAGTCAGCAGAATTGAGTTTCCTAGTGCCGCTTGGGATGTTTTTTTTTCTCTCTCTCTCTCTCTCTCTCTCTCTCTCTCTCTCTCTCTCTCTCTCTCTCTCTCTCTCTCTCTCTCTCTCTCTCTCTCTCTCTCTCTCTCTCTCTCTCTCTCTCTCTCTCTCTCTCTCTCTCTCTCTCTCTCTCTCTCTCTCTCTCTCTCTCTCTCTCTCTCTCTTTGAAGTATGATTCCGTTTCGTTTCTGTCACTCGTTAGTAGAATCGAGCCGCGGCCTTAAATTATACTGCTTTAATACATATCCTGCTTGCACATCATCATCCATTACGGTGATTATTTATTGCCCTGCTTGATACGCTCGGTGCGCCTAATTCACGTCATGACTGCCCACGCACGACTTGTGATTCGGTTGTGGCTCGGTGAATACCGGCCGTGCGAAACACGTTAACGACAGAAATCCCGGCCCGCTGCAACCTGGCTGCCCTGCACCTGCCGCCCGGCCGCCGCCGCCCCTGAGTGACGCCCTGATCTTACGGCCACGTCACGTCACTGCCGCGTCTGGGGTCACTGCACTGGCACTCATTCAGCGACTCGGCTCGTTCACTGCTTTGTTCAGCTCCAGGGGGTGGAATGGACAGGGGGTAAATGTCGGTCGTCAGTCGTGGGCCATCTCACGGGGCGTCGTTTGCCGGCTGGCCCGTAAAGCGCCGCTCGCTGAAGTGGAGCTCTTCTCGACCGTGAGTGGCTCGGAAGGGCACGAGAAGTGACGTGGCGTTCCTCCACCTTGCATACAATCAATGACGCTTATTTATTGCAGCCGAGCGCTGTTTGTGCCTGAGCTGTTTCTAAGCCTTAGCTGTGCTCTGGCTGAGCTGTACCCGGTCTATGCCGAGCTGTACCAAGGTTCTACTCTATCTGATCCGAGCTGTAACCGAACTGCATCCAGTCTATCCCCAAGCTGTTTTGAGCTGAACCAAGCTAAACCGAGCTGTACCCGGTCCACTCCGGAGGCGTACCGAGCTATACCTAGCTGTACCAATATGTACCCTGCCTATCCCGTAGCTGTACCGAGCTCTGTACCTACCTGCACCAATATGTACCCTGCCTATCCCGTAGCTGTACCGAGCTGTACCCGGTTTGTCCCGGAGCTGTACCCGGTCTATCCCGGAGCTGTACCCGGTCCATCCCGGAGCTGTACCCGGTCTATCCCGGAGCTGTACCCGGTCTATCCCGGAGCTGTACCCGGTCTGTCCCGGAGCTGTACCCGGTCTGTCCCGGAACTGTTCCCGGTCCATCCCGGAGCTGTACCCGGTCTGTCCCGGAGCTGTACCCGGTCCATCCCGGAGCTGTACCCGGTCTATCCCGGAGCTGTACCCGGTCCATCCCGGAGCTGTACCCGGTCTATCCCGGAGCTGTACCGGGTGCCCGGTCTATCCCGGAGCTGTACCCGGTCCATCCCGGAGCTGTACCTCAGCTGTACCCGGTCTATCCCGGAGCTGTACCCGGTCCATCCCGGAGCTGTACCCGGTCCATCCCGGAGCTGTACCCGGTCTATCCCGGAGCTGTACCTCAGCTGTACCCGGTCTATCCCGGAGCTGTACCCGGTCCATCCCGGAGCTGTACCGGGTCCATCCCGGAGCCGTACCCGGTTTGTCCCGGAGCTGTACCCGGTCTATCCCGGAGCTGTACCCGGTCCATCCCGGAGCTGTACCCGGTCCATCCCGGAGCTGTACCCGGTCCATCCCGGAGCTGTACCTCAGCTGTACCCGGTCTGTCCCGGAGCTGTACCGGGTACCCGGTCCATCCCGGAGCTGTACCTCAGCTGTACCCGGTCTGTCCCGGAGCTGTACCGGGTACCCGGTCTATCCCGGAGCTGTACTTCAGCTGTACCCGGTCTATCCCGGAGCTGTACCGGGTGCCCGGTCTATCCCGGAGCTGTACCCGGTCCATCCCGGAGCTGTACCCGGTCCATCCCGGAGCTGTACCCGGTCCATCCGGAGCTGTACCTCAGCTGTACCCGGTCTGTCCCGGAGCTGTACCCGGTCTATCCCGGAGCTGTACCTCAGCTGTACCCGGTCTGTCCCGGAGCTGTACCCGGTCTATCCCGGAGCTGTACCGGGCTGCTGCGGCCTGGTGTGGATGGATCACTGCGCTGCCGGTGAATCGATGCTGGGCAGCGGCGGCGCCGGCCGGGCAGGCCTGGCTGGCGTGATGCATGGCTCTCCAGGCCGTATATCCCGGCCGTCCTGGGCTGTCCTGGGGCATCCTGGGCGGGATCCAGCCGCTCCACCGGGCCCCGTCCGGCCGTGTACAGCCACCCAGCCTCATTACTTCCCACCCATTGTAGCAGTGTGCCACACCCACAGGCCTCAACCCGCCGTGGTGGCATCTCCCACAACCCGCCGTGGTGGCATCTCCCACAACCCGCCGTGGTGGCATCTCCCACAACCCGCCGTGGTGGCATCTCCCACAACCCGCCGTGGTGGCATCTCCCACAACCCGCCGTGGTGGCATCTCCCACAACCCGCCGTGGTGGCATCTCCCACAACCCGCCGTGGTGGCATCACCCACAACCCGCCGTGGTGGCATCTCCCACAACCCACCGTGGTGGCATCACCCTCAACCCGCCGTGGTGGCATCTCCCACAACCCGCCGTGGTGGCATCACCCTCAACCCACCGTGGTGGCATCACCCACAACCCGCCGTGGTGGCATCACCCTCAACCCGCCGTGGTGGCATCTCCCACAACCCACCGTGGTGGCATCACCCTCAACCCGCCGTGGTGGCATCACCCTCAACCCGCCGTGGTGGCATCTCCCACAACCCGCCGTGGTGGCATCTCCCACAACCCGCCGTGGTGGCATCTCCCACAACCCGCCGTGGTGGCATCTCCCACAACCCGCCGTGGTGGCATCTCCCACAACCCGCCGTGGTGGCATCTCCCACAACCCGCCGTGGTGGCATCTCCCACAACCCACCGTGGTGGCATCTCCCACAACCCGCCGTGGTGGCATCTCCCACAACCCGCCGTGGTGGCATCTCCCACAACCCGCCACGGTGGCATCTCCCACAACCCGCCGTGGTGGCATCTCCCACAACCCGCCGTGGTGGCATCTCCCACAACCCGCCGTGGTGGCATCTCCCACAACCCACCGTGGTGGCATCTCCCACAACCCGCCGTGGTGGCATCTCCCACAACCCGCCGTGGTGGCATCTCCCACAACCCGCCACGGTGGCATCTCCCACAACCCGCCGTGGTGGCATCTCCCACAACCCGCCACGGGTTGTGATTGGCTTGTGGCGTTTTTTCAGGGTACCGCTGAATGGAGCGAGAACACAGTCACGTTTATTTTTAGCTTACATATAACTTATAAGTGCAAAATGTAAACATTGCTATTCTTATTTCGGGAAGACAAATTTGTCCCACCAGCCTTGTGATGCATCTAAGTGAAATTAGTATTCCTTCTTCAAATGCTTGTTCATATCACGTTGTATGCATGGCATTGGAATGTTTTTCTAATGGAAATCCTGTGATGAACCTGGTTCAACTGGTCGGTTACTTTTTGCATCGGCATTACATTACCACTCGTGCTGTGGTTTCCAAAATTCGTAAATCACTTCCTTTCTGTATATGCTCTATCTAATATTTGGGGTGCCGTTTTCTTTTGCAATACGGACATAATTTGCGTTGGAGCCTGACTTGATTTGCGCGGCAATTGTTGGAGGCCGCCTGGGGCTCGGCCTCAGTCTGGCAGTCTGAACTCCAGCTCTCTGATCTTGTCTCAGCCGCCCAGAGCGGCCATTGTTTTCAGTTTCACCGAATTGGAACAGCCTTGCCTGCTGAAATGTACAATTTCTGCAGAGCCCATTTGGCTCGGCGGCCATTTCTCCATGTGCCAATCTGTTGGCCGACCGGCGGCTGTCTAAATTTCCAACGAGCCCATCCGATTTTTACCGATGGAATCAGATGAAATGAAACGCCCATCTTCGCGGCGCGCCAGCGGAATAAATTGAAATCATAAAATAGAATTGAGCCGAGTGCAGCGCGGCCGACTTTCTGGGAACGGCCCGAGATGGAGCCTTTAATCCGGGCCCAATGTTTCGATCCAAGATGGAAATATGAGCGCAGCCGTCTGCGCGCCGCGTGCTGCCGCGTGCTGCGGAGCTGGCGGCCGCGGTGGCTGGGCTGCAGCAGCTCGGTTTGACGCGGCATCGGCGCAGCTCTGGGCGTCAGCTGGCCACGGGTGGGTGGCCGGCTGACGGCCATCCTGCGCGGCACAGGTCTTCGCGCCGCATCTCATATTGATCCTGTTCCAGTTTGAAGTAAACAAAGTCTCCGGCCTGGCCGGGCTGGGTCGCTCGAGCACGCGCGGGCGGCACCACCCGCCGCCCGCCGCCCGCCGCCCGCCGCCCGGCCGCGCTTCCCGCCCGATTGGAGTGCATTTTAATAGCGCGCCTCCCATTGGCCGGTGCCGGCCGATCGGCGCGCGCCGATTGGAAGAGACGATCGGCGATCGGTGCTGATTGGAAAAGACGCCGCGCGCCGGCGGCGGCCGGCTGGCGATCAATGCCGGACGCCGGGTCGGCGCCGCCGCGACACCGGGCGGCGGGCGGGGGCCGGCGACGCCGCACGGCACGACCAATCGACGCGGCCGATCGACGGCTTCGGCTCGCTATCGGCGGCCGATTGGCGGCCCGTGTCAGGCGGGGGCGGACCGTGGGCGGCGGCGGCGCACGCCGGCCGTGCCAGTACGTCTGACAGCCAAAACCGATTAGCTCGGCTGTGACCGCGTTCCCACGGGCACAGTGGTGGTCTTTTTCTGTCCGGTAGCGGGCGGTGCGACAAAAAGCGGCGCAGGTGTGGCGGGCGCGGCTGACCGGCGGCGGTGGCGGCGCGGTGGCGGCGCGTCACGGCGTGTCACGGCGCACCAGAGACGGACGGTTCTGATGGCCGAGGAACAGCTCGGGACGGGCCGACCCGCACTCCGGGGGGCCGCCTGCATCGGCCCGGCACCGTGGGAAACCACGACCCGAGATGGGCCGGGAGGCTGGGAATCAAATGCCGGCTCTGGCAGACCAGAGGAGTGGGCACCAAGTAGATAAACTCTGTTGTTGTCGACCCAAGTCAGTGGAGTGGACAACATAGGTGTTAAACTCTGCTGTTGTTGACTCTGCAGGCGATAAGTTTGATTTCCGGACACAGTAACTGCTGTTGGGCGAGACGACAATACGGCATCCATTGACTGATGAGAGACAGTATTTACCCTCGAACATGGCCGTGTTACATCATCTTCCTATTCAGTCAGTATGGTGGACTAAAGTTCATCTGTTTTATATATGAGATGGTGAGGTTCACTGGTGGAAAATTTTCGTTTCATCAGCAAAAGTTGTTGACCGGGGGGGGGGGGGCGTCGGAGGTCGTTAACGCGAAGAGTCATTGACTGGGGGGGGGGGGGGGGGGCATCGGCGTCGGATCGTCAATGGCGAAAAGTCGTTGTGGGGGGGGGGGGGGGGGGGGGGTCTCAGCGTCAAGGCCCTATAACCAGGTAAAACCATCAGCGTTGTTCACCGTCCCCACGCAGCCAGCGGATGACGTCGTTGGGATGGTAACTCAGTCGCCGCCATCCACGCTCTATGTAATGGACGATAGTCTGGAATCGTTTTTGGCGGCTTTTAACCATGCTTTTATGTCGGATGTGATGCAGAAAGGTGCGATGTGGTCTGGCAATGGCAAATCTAGACCGTCTGTCAGTGTTACTACACAACCTGGCCGGAATTCCTCGGGTCTGACCGAGCGTATTAACTCGCGCCGTGCCGGGGTGGGGGGGGGGGGGGGGGCGCTTTTAGACGTATCGCTTAAGTTTTTCGAGGATAGCGGAAAAACGGCGGCGTGCAGCGCCGCCTTTCTCGGCACAGGTGTTTGGGCATCAATTACCCACATTGTGTGAAATTTTGAACCTTGGGTCATATGAGGTCGGTCGCCATGCCAGGTCACGTGACCCCACCCCCAAAACGTTTGTGGTCGTACCACAGCCACAGTTTTTGGCCGATCGGTTTCAAACTTACAGGATTTCATAAGGTCATAAGTACCTACAATTCGTTTATCTCGGATTTGGTTATATCTGTGACCAAAGGTCGGGTCAATTTCGTGACCTCCCCACCTCCCCATTATAAGTAACTGGGGAAATATTCAAATGTTTCCTTTTCCAAGGATTAGGCACGTAGCCAAGCGGGACGGCGGCGGGTACGCCCCCCCCCCCCCCCCCATGGAGGCCAGGAGGGCCCTTTTCGGCGCGCTGTGCGCGCCGAAAAGGGCCGACGGTATCATAGGGTCTTTACCACGCGAAGCGTGGTCTTTAGAGAGTTTAGAGCACTTCAGAGGCCCTTTAGGGCCACCAAGGCCCTCTCTGAAAGACCAGTGGGCCCCTTGGACGTTCAACAGAGCCCTTGTGCATGTCAGAGGGGCCCCTGGCTAGACCGAAAGGGCCCCTGAGGGGGTCAGAGGGCCCCCTGAACACGTCGAATGGGCCCCTAGTCAGCACAGAGGGCCCCTGGGCAGGTCGAGCGGCCCCTGCGCATGTGAGCAGGGCGACAAAGCGGCCAGCGCAGTCCCTTGTCAGGTCATAAGGGCCCCTGAGCAGTGAGCAGGTTGGAGGGCCCCTGGACACCAGAGGGCCCCTGGAATGTTAAAAGGGCACCTGTGCAGGTCAGAGGGGCCCCTGACCGGACCAAAAGGTCAGAAGGGCCCCCGAACATGCCAAATGGGCCCCTAGTTAGCACGGAGTGGCGCCAGGGCAGGTCGGAGGGCCCCTTGAGCATGTCGGCAGGGCGACAAAGCAGCCAGCGCAGTCCCTGACCAGGTCGGAAGGACCTCTGCACAGGCCGAATAGCCCCTTGACACACAAGAGGGGCTTCTTGGAAGGTCAGAGGAGTCCCGGGTCTGACCGGAAGGGCCAAAGCATGTAGAGATCACAGACGAAGATTAAATGCAAAGAGGACTTACTCCACAAGAAAAATATTAAAAGCAGAGCTTTCGAGTATATTGTAACACCCTTCGTCAGGGTGTTACAAATATACCCGAAAGCTCCGATTTTTTCTTCTTCTTGTAGAGTAGCCCCTCTTTGTATTTAATATGTATCTCCCACTCCACATCATGTCTTTCCGCGGATCCCAAATGAGTCCCTGAACAGGTCGGAAGGGCGTTGAAAAGGTCGAAGGGCCCCTAGACGATCTGAAGGGACCCTGGGCCTTTCAACAGTAAGAATGCAGTTGTCCAGGGAATACAACTCAAAATTTTCGCGCCGCTCCGCGGCGCAATTTAACTACAAATTAAATTATATGCTAGTTAGACAACAAAAAATCGCCCTTTTCTCGGCGCATGTATGTGTTATGTTGCTACTTTCCTATATAATTGGGCACAATAGTTCACTTTAGCACTTTTTTACCGCACTTTTAAACGCACAATATAACATTTTTAGAGGTCCACACCATACGCAATGCGACGCATTGATGGGAAAGCATATCCAGGGCATAAGACTCAAAAATTTCGCGCCACTCCGCGGCGCATTTTTGTTGAAGAGTTTCAGGTCTTGAGCTTAAAAAATATTCACAGTTGGTATAGCTGATTCAAAATTGGTGACGCTGGTTCCAAAGTTGATATGGCAGTTTGCTAACTCCAGCTCCTAAAAGTTGGTATGGCCCATGACATACCTGTCATACTGCATTTTCCATCTTTGTAACGTGCTTTTTCATCCCTTTTGTTTGGCCCTTTCAACGCTTGGGAAGGGGGCTCTGTCAACGCTCGGGAAGGGGCCCTTTCGAGGCGCCCTCCCCCTAGGGGTGGTAAAGTGTGCCGTCCTTATGGATAAGGTCGGGGACAAAATGCTCCTTCTCATGAAGTATTCGGGGGTCAAAATGCCAGCAAAAATAATTACTATGTCATTCCTGTGAAAATTTGCTAAGCGATCATGTCGTTAGAAATACTGATCGTCAAAACCACTTCAGATGTATTATTCACCTAATCATCATATTCATCACGTCAGTATGTATGTACATTTACTTTTGTATTAGCAATTGCGTTTCAGCTCTTGATTGCCAATAATTTACATTTATATTACAAAACGAGAGGAAAAAAAGGACGATAGATTCAACACGTGGGGTCGCTGAACCAAAAATGCACCTGTGTCTTCAAGAATGGCCTATAATAACATGATCCAGAAGGAATTGGGCTGATAACATGCGTATCCTCAGAATAGGAAGCATTTTAAAATTTCTCCATTGACTTATAATGGGGAGGTCACGAAATTGACCCACCTTAGGTCACCGATATAAAAAAATCCGAAATATACGAATTGTAGGTACCATTACCCTTATGAAATCCTGTAAGTACGAAATCGATCGGCCACAACTGTGGCTGTGGTACGACCGCACACTTTTTTGGAGGTTGGTTCACGTGACCTGTCCTGGTGACCTGCCCTGAGATGTCCCGTGGTCAAGAATTTTACAATATGTGGGCAATTGATTCCTTAACAGGGTTGCCGAAAACGGCGGCGCTGCACTCCGCCGTTTTTTTCGCTATCCTCGAAAAACCTTGGAGGGCATATAAAAAAGGGCTAGAAAGACGCGGGAAAAAACGTTCAAAAGCTCTCGAAAAGCACATTCGAAGGTTTTCAGATATGTTTTCCTCAAGTCTATATTGAGGTCACCCGAGGTCATCAAAGGTCAAATTTTCAAGTTTTAGGACTTCGCTCCAGAAACCCCCAAACATCACAGGAACTATGATAGCTAGGAATAAACGGCTAAAATAAATGGAAAGCTCTTGCGAAATCCAATCGCTATGGTGTCTTCGAATTTGAGCTCAGGTCAATAGCTGAGGCTCCAGAGCTCATCAAATGTCAAAAAGGCTATTTAAAAAAGTTTATCACGAAAAGCTTTTTACCTAATAACGACAAGGCAATAATTTTGACGCCATCGTGCTTGTCTTGTCAAGACGCTTCTAATCATATTAGTGTTGACCAGGTCAGGTCAACTTATAAATGTGACCTCAGTCAAGGTCAAGTGGTGGTAACCCAAGTAGGTCATGTTGCATATGGGAAGACGTGCCGCGACGGGATAAACACATTGGTGTCGGTTTCACTTCTCTTTCGTCATTATGTCGAGAGTTATTGACATAAAACTGTTGGTGACCTCGGATGACCTCGGCTGACCCTGTAGGGGTAACTGAACAAAACTGGCACCTAGGTCATCAAGCATGTCTTATAATAACATGATCCAGAAGGAATTAGACTGCTATCTTGCGTCTTCTTAAAATAGGAAGCATTTGAATATTTCCCTTTAGACTGATAATAGGAAGGTCACGAAATTAAACCGACCTTAGGTCGCTGATATTAACCCGCCCTTGACGGGGGGGGGGCGTTTAACGTCCCCACCCCCCCCCCTGATTAATTTTCGCAATAGCTGAAAAACTAATATCGATATCAACGTAAAACTTCGGGTACCTTCCTATAAATAATGGTTACGTCTTTTGTAAAAAAATGAAGATTTTTCGTCCAAAATTTGTCGAGTTATAGCGAATTTAGTGACGTCACTACACACGAGTTTTACACCAAAATCAGCTAAACTTTGCCAGGCCGTACAAATGTCACATTTGAAGCAAAATGCAATCGAAACACGCCAAAATATTGCAAATTGCAAGGGCTACAAACCAGCTATCTCGGATTTGTTAAAATTTTAGTTTTTGACCCCAAAAACTCAAAACACTTCTTTTTTAGAAAATTATCACAAAATAAAATTTTCTAAAATATTCCAAAAACCGGAAGATATGTCGGAGAACTGTACCTAGGCAACTATTATACCAACTTTCAAACAGATATCTCCATTTTTGACTGACATGACATCTAAAGTATGGGTAACTCATGACGTCATATTTTAAAATTGCGGTTTTTTTTGCTATTATTAACCAGATACAGACTAATGAATGAATGTCAATGCATGAATGTCAGCACTGCATTCCTGAGAGAAAACTGGTCCATAAACATGCCTACTTTATTTATATTTATCATTTTCAAATTTTGACCTTCAGTGACCTGAACTTGACCTGAACTTGACAATAACTTCACGTAAATGAATTCAGTTGGTAAAATGACTATCACTATCGAATTATACGTGGCAAATAACCCATAAAACATGTGTTGCATGACCTTTGCCAACAATCTCACTTTACGCCATGCGGGATGTGTATAATACCTTTGGCAGCACTTTGGGTGATCATGGTCGTAATCGATGGCTTTTGCTGGAAAATATGGCCCATAAACTAAAATACGTCGATTTTGACCTTTGACCTGACCGAGACCTGACATTTGACCTTATTTTATAAAAAAATGAACATGCATTAGATTCATCTAATTGAGAGCTTTCGAATGCGCCATGTGCTTCTCGCTGTGATCATTGGTTCGGAAGATAACGGGGGGGGGGTAACCCCCCCCCCCCCGTCAATGGCGTTCGGCTGAGGACCCCAGTCAATGCCGGGTTAAAAATTAAAGATATATGAATTGTAGATATATGTGACCTTATGAAATCCTGTAAGTGTAAAACCGATCATCCCAAAACTGTGACTGTGGTACGACCACAAGTTGTTTTGGGAGGTGGGGTCACGTGACTGGTCTGGTGACCTGACCTAAGATGACCCGATTATTTTTGTTAACATTATATGGACAATTGATGCACAAACATCTGTGCCAAAAATGGCGGCACTGCGCGTCGCCGTTTCCCCCCCCCCCCCCCCCCCCCCCACCCCGGCACTGCGCTGGTTAAAATATAGGGATGATGTGAGCATGCAGCCAGGTGCGAGGGTATTCATGTGAAGTAGACAAATGTCCCCAGCTGTGCTGAGGTCATTTTTGTATGTGCCACTTTTGGTCCGGGCCACTCAAAGCACTTGCACCACCTCTGCCCCCCCCCCTCTGAACGAAATCCTGGCTACGTGCCTGCCAAGGATACACATGTTATCAGTCAAATTCCTTCGGGATCATGTTATCATTGGTAATTATTGATGAACCAGGTACAATTTTTGTTCAGTGACCCCTACAGGGTCGGCAGAGGTCATCTGAGGTCACCAACACTTTTGTTGTCAATAACTCTCGACAGAATGAAGATAGAGAAGTGAAACTGGCACCAATGTATTTGCCTCGTCAAGGCACGTCTTTCAATATGCAACATGACCTACTTGAGTCACCACTTGACCTTGACCTGAGGTGAAATTTTGAAGTTGACCTAACCTGGTCTGCATGATTATGATTCGAAGCGTCTAGACTAGACAAACATGATGGCGTCAAAATTATTACCTTATTAATATTAGGTATATTAATAGGGTTATTAGGTGAAAAGTTATTTGCGAAAAACCGTTTGACCATAAAATAGCATGTTGGCCTTTGGTGGCCTCTGGAGCCTAAACTATTGACCTGAGCTCAAATTTGAGGACACCAATGGCGATTGCATTTGTTAATATATTTCCATCGCTTTTATATATTTGCTCTAGCTACCATAGTCCCGAGATATTTGGGGGTTTATTGAGCGAAGGCCTTAAACTGGAGAATCTGACCTTCGATGACGTCTGAGGTCTGATGACCTCAATATTGACTTGAGCCAAACAAATGTCCAAATAGTTTCGAAATTATTTTTGACGAGCTATCGAAGTGTTTTGGATTCCGTCTACTCTCCATAGGAGCCGAGTTAGAAGGGGGCGTTTCAGAACCAGTCAGATTTTACCATCCCAATGCCGTCTCATTGGCAGCATTTGGTAGCAATTTATTTACCTATGGCCCACTGCATATATTTTCCTGGACATTAAATTGGGTTCAAAGTTCACGTAGTACTGTGATGTTTTTGTCCACACAGATGCGGAGTCCAAGAAACTTGTTTTAGGTCACAGAAATTATTTCTCTTTAAATATTTGATATCTTTAAAAAAAAATCCAGAAAAAATGTATAATTACTTTAATGATTATAAGGCTAAGCTGTGTCTGAAATTTATGATTAACAAAATATTATAGTGGCGAGTATCACACATTAACGGCGTCGTTGATACAAAACAAGGAACTTCGTAGCCGGACTTCTTGAACACTAGGTATGTAAAAGAAGACAAAATGAAGAAGAAAAAACTTTTTTTTCAGGGGGAAAAAAATATTTGGTCGCCCATCTTTGAAGAGCCGTAGCACCACAACCATATGCTTGGCGAATTTCGCGCTATGCTCATTCTCTTGTTCACACAATCTGATTTTAGAGCATATCGAGTTAAATTAGTTAATCACATTTTATTTAGACGCTGCGTTGGATCTTAGCCGAACCGACCAGAGTAATAACTATATTCAAATAGGCCAATTTAATCACAATTTCCCATACAACCATTCTTCTACAACACTTATCCGGGTTCTAAATAGTACACATTGGAGATGGATCGATTGAGCAAAGCCCTAGAAACAAAATGGTGTAATTGTCAATCTTCTGCGAGATATATTGACTTCTTAACAAATAATGGTTTTTTAAATAATGTTTTTTCTTTCTTAACAATCAATGGTTTCGTGCTCGCGTGTTGTTGACCTCACATTGTAAACAAATCATCCTCTTGTAAAAAAAACAGTTTTTTTAAAGGCCTACATCGATTAGAAAACCAATAGCTATTGTACCTGAACATCTTGTCTACAGATCATATTGGTTTTCCTGTCGATTTAACGCGTTTTGTAAAAACGGTGTTTTTTTACAAGGCAACCGCACGCAGACGCGAAGTGATCAGGGAGAGACCTTCACGGCAGACGCGAAGTGATCGGGGAGATACCTTCACGGGATGGACACGAAGTGATCAGGGAGAGACCTTCACGGCAGACGCGAAGTGATCAGGGAGATACCTTCACGGGATGGACGCGGAGTGATCAGGGAGAGACCTTCACGGGATGGACGCCAAGTGATCAAGGAGAGACCTTCGATCAGGGAGAGACCTTCACGGGATGGACGCGGAGTGATCAGGGAGAGACCTTCGATCAGGGAGAGACCTTCACGGGATGGACGCGAAGTGATCAGGGAGAGACCTTCGATCAGGGAGAGACCTTCACGGGATGGACGCGAAGTGATCAGGGAGAGACCTTCGATCAGGGAGATACCTTCACGGGATCGACGCGAAGTGATCAGGGAGAGACCTTCGATCAGGGAGATACCTTCACGGGATGGACGCGAAGTGATCAGGGAGAGACCTTCACGGGATGGACGCGAAGTGATCAGGGAGAGACCTTCACGGGATGGACGCGAAGTGATCAGGGAGATACCTTCACGGGATGGACGCGAAGTGATCAGAGAGAGACCTTCGATCAGGGAGAGACCTTCACGGGATGGACGCGGAGTGATCAGGGAGAGACCTTCGATCAGGGAGAGACCTTCACGGCAGACGCGAAGTGATCAGGGAGAGACCTTCACGGGATGGACGCGAAGTGATCAGGGAGATACCTTCACGGGATGGACGCGAAGTGATCAGGGAGAGACCTTCGATCAGGGAGAGACCTTCACGGCAGACGCGAAGTGATCAGGGAGAGACCTTCACGGGATGGACGCGGAGTGATCAGGGAGAGACCTTCACGGGATGGACGCGAAGTGATCAGGGAGATACCTTCACGGGATGGACGCGAAGTGATCAGGGAGATACCTTCACGGGATGGACGCGGAGTGATCAGGGAGAGACCTTCACGGGATGGACGCGAAGTGATCAGGGAGAGACCTTCACGGGATGGACGCGAAGTGATCAGGGAGATACCTTCACGGGATGGACGCGAAGTGATCAGGGAGAGACCTTCACGGGATGGACGCGGAGTGATCAGGGAGAGACCTTCACGGGATGGACGCGAAGTGATCAGGGAGATACCTTCACGGGATGGACGCGAAGTGATCAGGGGGAGACCTTCACGGCAGACGCGGAGTGATCAGGGAGAGACCTTCACGGGATGGACGCGAAGTGATCAGGGAGAGACCTTCGATCAGGGAGATACCTTCACGGGATGGACGCGAAGTGATCAGAGAGAGACCTTCACGGCAGACGCGGAGTGATCAGGGAGAGACCTTCACGGGATGGACGCGAAGTGATCAGGGAGAGACCTTCGATCAGGGAGATACCTTCACGGGATGGACGCGAAGTGATCAGGGAGAGACCTTCACGGGATGGACGCGAAGTGATCAGGGAGAGACCTTCACGGGATGGACGCGAAGTGATCAGGGAGATACCTTCACGGGATGGACGCGAAGTGATCAGAGAGAGACCTTCGATCAGGGAGAGACCTTCACGGGATGGACGCGGAGTGATCAGGGAGAGACCTTCGATCAGGGAGAGACCTTCACGGCAGACGCGAAGTGATCAGGGAGAGACCTTCACGGGATGGACGCGAAGTGATCAGGGAGATACCTTCACGGGATGGACGCGAAGTGATCAGGGAGAGACCTTCACGGGATGGACGCGGAGTGATCAGGGAGAGACCTTCACGGGATGGACGCGAAGTGATCAGGGAGAGACCTTCACGGGATGGACGCGAAGTGATCAGGGAGATACCTTCACGGGATGGACGCGAAGTGATCAGGGAGATACCTTCACGGGATGGACGCGGAGTGATCAGGGAGAGAACTTCACGGGATGGACGCGAAGTGATCAGGGAGAGACCTTCACGGGATGGACGCGAAGTGATCAGGGAGATACCTTCACGGGATGGACGCGAAGTGATCAGGGAGAGACCTTCACGGGATGGACGCGGAGTGATCAGGGAGAGACCTTCACGGGATGGACGCGAAGTGATCAGGGAGAGACCTTCACGGGATGGACGCGAAGTGATCAGGGAGATACCTTCACGGGATGGACGCGAAGTGATCAGGGAGATACCTTCACGGGATGGACGCGGAGTGATCAGGGAGAGAACTTCACGGGATGGACGCGAAGTGATCAGGGAGAGACCTTCACGGGATGGACGCGAAGTGATCAGGGAGATACCTTCACGGGATGGACGCGAAGTGATCAGGGAGAGACCTTCGATCAGGGGGAGACCTTCACGGGATGGACGCGAAGTGATCAGGGAGATACCTTCACGGGATGGACGCGGAGTGATCAGGGAGGTACCTTCACGGGATGGACGCGAAGTGATCAGGGAGAGACCTTCGATCAGGGAGATACCTTCACGGGATGGACGCGAAGTGATCAGGGAGATACCTTCACGGGATGGACGCGAAGTGATCAGGGAGAGACCTTCACGGCAGACGCGGAGTGATCAGGGAGAGACCTTCACGGGATGGACGCGAAGTGATCAGGGAGAGACCTTCACGGGATGGACGCGAAGTGATCAGGGAGATACCTTCACGGGATGGACGCGAAGTGATCAGGGAGAGACCTTCGATCAGGGAGAGACCTTCGATCAGGGAGAGACCTTCACGGGATGGACACGGAGTGATCAGGGAGATACCTTCACGGGATGGACGCGGAGTGATCAGGGAGAGACCTTCACGGGATGGACACGAAGTGATCAGGGAGAGACCTTCGATCAGGGAGAGACCTTCACGGGATGGACACGGAGTGATCAGGGAGAGACCTTCACGGGATGGACGCGAAGTGATCAGGGAGAGACCTTCGATCAGGGGGAGACCTTCACGGGATGGACGCGAAGTGATCAGGGAGAGACCTTCACGGGATGGACGCGAAGTGATCAGGGAGAGACCTTCGATCAGGGGGAGACCTTCACGGGATGGACGCGAAGTGATCAGGGAGAGACCTTCACGGGATGGACGCGAAGTGATCAGGGAGAGACCTTCACGGGATGGACGCGAAGTGATCAGGGAGAGACCTTCGATCAGGGGGAGACCTTCACGGGATGGACGCGAAGTGATCAGGGAGAGACCTTCACGGGATGGACGCGAAGTGATCAGGGAGAGACCTTCACGGGATGGACGCGAAGTGATCTGGGAGATACCTTCACGGGATGGACGCGAAGTGATCAGGGAGAGACCTTCACGGGATGGACGCGAAGTGATCAGGGAGATACCTTCACGGGATGGACGCGAAGTGATCAGGGAGAGACCTTCACGGGATGGACGCGAAGTGATCAGGGAGATACCTTCACGGGATGGACGCGAAGTGATCAGGGAGATACCTTCACGGGATGGACGCGAAGTGATCAGGGAGATACCTTCACGGGATGGACGCGAAGTGATCAGGGAGAGACCTTCGATCAGGGGGAGACCTTCACGGGATGGACGCGAAGTGATCAGGGAGATACCTTCACGGGATGGACGCGAAGTGATCAGGGGGAGACCTTCACGGCAGACGCGGAGTGATCAGGGAGAGACCTTCACGGGATGGACGCGAAGTGATCAGGGAGAGACCTTCGATCAGGGAGATACCTTCACGGGATGGACGCGAAGTGATCAGAGAGAGACCTTCACGGCAGACGCGGAGTGATCAGGGAGAGACCTTCACGGGATGGACGCGAAGTGATCAGGGAGAGACCTTCGATCAGGGAGATACCTTCACGGGATGGACGCGAAGTGATCAGGGAGAGACCTTCACGGGATGGACGCGAAGTGATCAGGGAGAGACCTTCACGGGATGGACGCGAAGTGATCAGGGAGATACCTTCACGGGATGGACGCGAAGTGATCAGAGAGAGACCTTCGATCAGGGAGAGACCTTCACGGGATGGACGCGGAGTGATCAGGGAGAGACCTTCGATCAGGGAGAGACCTTCACGGCAGACGCGAAGTGATCAGGGAGAGACCTTCACGGGATGGACGCGAAGTGATCAGGGAGATACCTTCACGGGATGGACGCGAAGTGATCAGGGAGAGACCTTCACGGGATGGACGCGGAGTGATCAGGGAGAGACCTTCACGGGATGGACGCGAAGTGATCAGGGAGAGACCTTCACGGGATGGACGCGAAGTGATCAGGGAGATACCTTCACGGGATGGACGCGAAGTGATCAGGGAGATACCTTCACGGGATGGACGCGGAGTGATCAGGGAGAGAACTTCACGGGATGGACGCGAAGTGATCAGGGAGAGACCTTCACGGGATGGACGCGAAGTGATCAGGGAGATACCTTCACGGGATGGACGCGAAGTGATCAGGGAGAGACCTTCACGGGATGGACGCGGAGTGATCAGGGAGAGACCTTCACGGGATGGACGCGAAGTGATCAGGGAGAGACCTTCACGGGATGGACGCGAAGTGATCAGGGAGATACCTTCACGGGATGGACGCGAAGTGATCAGGGAGATACCTTCACGGGATGGACGCGGAGTGATCAGGGAGAGAACTTCACGGGATGGACGCGAAGTGATCAGGGAGAGACCTTCACGGGATGGACGCGAAGTGATCAGGGAGATACCTTCACGGGATGGACGCGAAGTGATCAGGGAGAGACCTTCGATCAGGGGGAGACCTTCACGGGATGGACGCGAAGTGATCAGGAAGATACCTTCACGGGATGGACGCGGAGTGATCAGGGAGGTACCTTCACGGGATGGACGCGAAGTGATCAGGGAGAGACCTTCGATCAGGGAGATACCTTCACGGGATGGACGCGAAGTGATCAGGGAGATACCTTCACGGGATGGACGCGAAGTGATCAGGGAGAGACCTTCACGGCAGACGCGGAGTGATCAGGGAGAGACCTTCACGGGATGGACGCGAAGTGATCAGGGAGAGACCTTCACGGGATGGACGCGAAGTGATCAGGGAGATACCTTCACGGGATGGACGCGAAGTGATCAGGGAGAGACCTTCGATCAGGGAGAGACCTTCGATCAGGGAGAGACCTTCACGGGATGGACACGGAGTGATCAGGGAGATACCTTCACGGGATGGACGCGGAGTGATCAGGGAGAGACCTTCACGGGATGGACACGAAGTGATCAGGGAGAGACCTTCGATCAGGGAGAGACCTTCACGGGATGGACACGGAGTGATCAGGGAGAGACCTTCACGGGATGGACGCGAAGTGATCAGGGAGAGACCTTCGATCAGGGGGAGACCTTCACGGGATGGACGCGAAGTGATCAGGGAGAGACCTTCACGGGATGGACGCGAAGTGATCAGGGAGAGACCTTCGATCAGGGGGAGACCTTCACGGGATGGACGCGAAGTGATCAGGGAGAGACCTTCACGGGATGGACGCGAAGTGATCAGGGAGAGACCTTCACGGGATGGACGCGAAGTGATCAGGGAGAGACCTTCGATCAGGGGGAGACCTTCACGGGATGGACGGGAAGTGATCAGGGAGAGACCTTCACGGGATGGACGCGAAGTGATCAGGGAGAGACCTTCACGGGATGGACGCGAAGTGATCTGGGAGATACCTTCACGGGATGGACGCGAAGTGATCAGGGAGAGACCTTCACGGGATGGACGCGAAGTGATCAGGGAGATACCTTCACGGGATGGACGCGAAGTGATCAGGGAGATACCTTCACGGGATGGACGCGAAGTGATCAGGGAGAGACCTTCACGGGATGGACGCGAAGTGATCAGGGAGATACCTTCACGGGATGGACGCGAAGTGATCAGGGAGATACCTTCACGGGATGGACGCGAAGTGATCAGGGAGATACCTTCACGGGATGGACGCGAAGTGATCAGGGAGAGACCTTCGATCAGGGGGAGACCTTCACGGGATGGACGCGAAGTGATCAGGGAGATACCTTCACGGGATGGACGCGAAGTGATCAGGGAGAGACCTTCGATCAGGGAGATACCTTCACGGGATGGACGCGAAGTGATCAGGGAGATACCTTCACGGGATGGACGCGAAGTGATCAGGGAGATACCTTCACGGGATGGACGCGAAGTGATCAGGGAGAGACCTTCGATCAGGGAGATACCTTCACGGGATGGACGCGAAGTGATCAGGGAGATACCTTCACGGGATGGACGCGAAGTGATCAGGGAGATACCTTCACGGGATGGACGCGAAGTGATCAGGGAGAGACCTTCACGGGATGGACGCGAAGTGATCAGGGAGAGACCTTCACGGGATGGACGCGAAGTGATCAGGGAGAGACCTTCACGGGATGGACGCGAAGTGATCAGGGAGAGACCTTCACGGGATGGACGCGAAGTGATCAGGGAGATACCTTCACGGGATGGACGCGGAGTGATCAGGGAGAGACCTTCGATCAGGGAGAGACCTTCACGGGATGGACGCGAAGTGATCAGGGAGAGACCTTCACGGGATGGACGCGGAGTGATCAGGGAGAGACCTTCACGGGATGAGAGAAAAAAATCATAGATGCCATGATATTTTCGATTTCAGATTCGAATTCCTCATGAAAACTGATCCGGTTAGGTTGTTCTTTGCAGTGAAACAAAAACACTGATTTCGGGCTGGTTTTGGCCGCGAAACCGGTCCAAAGTCCGAACGAAACCCTGTCATATGCAAAATAGAGACCACAAATTTTGATGTCAGTCTTGGTGTTTCAAGATCTGAAGCTCGTTTAAATTAGAGATCCACTGAGGTCCCAGATCCTGAATCATTTTTCGCCGAGGATCCAGGAGGATCCCAGATCTTCATGCATGTTACGCAGAGGGATCCACTGGGATCCAAGATCTTCATGCATTGTATGCCGAGGGATCCACTGGGATCCCAGATCCAACTTGGGGATCCAGGCACACGTTTGTATACCCCGATATCTCGCCAGTGAGACTGAAAATGCATGCCTCCCGGTATCACTGGAGCTGTTGCACCCATTCGTTTCCATAGTGATGTATGAGGTTATTTGTATTGAAAGGTATATCATTGCGTGAGAAGGTAGAGACTAGAGACACCCTTGTTCACTGCCGTCTGGCTCACTCTTGTCCAAACGAGCAGTTGGCCTTCTGCAGCCGTCCAGGACTGTGTAGCAGTGTGATTCAGAAGGCTTACCTTCACACTTCACCGCATACAAAACACTTAGATATATTCGAAGTGTGTACCTCCCCTGTATATGCTCTTGGGCAGTCTGGGCATTTTTGGAAAATACCATAACAATTAAAATGAGTCGCGTCGGCCAAGAACGCTCTATAATTACCATACATTGAACGCACTTAGCGGCGCTAAACCAGGTTCACGGCACTGGGAGTCACCGGCCCAGCGCGGCGGTGGAGACTCCACGGGAGGGGGAGGGGCGGCGGGCAGCTGGAGGGCGGGGGGCTAACCTTTATGTGTTGGAATGTGTGATGCTATTGGTAAAATGTGTTGTAAACTGTAAGTACCTTGATATTCCATTAACCCTCGCCCTACGGGGGGCTGGCAGCCCCCCCCCCCCCCCCCTGAGGTTTTCTTGAATAACTTTTTACACATGCGGCGCGGCGCATCTTGCTGAAATTTGCATTAGCTTAGTTTACAACAGTTATACGTATCCTATCAAAATTTGGAGTCTATACGACTATTAGATCGTGACCTATGACTTTTTCGTCAAGGTCATGTCAAACCCCAAAGGTCCATTGACCTGACCCCAAAGGTCATCAGTTAACCTAGATGCTCAAAATGGGATGCCTTTTGATTTTCCTTATGACAGGCAACGCGTTACTTTTACGATGTCTCTATCTCTTTCCGTTCGGAAGTTATACTAAGCGGTACAATCGCTATTTTTGGACGTGGTCGATCTTCTGTCATTCACTTGACCTGGAAGGTCACCCGTTGACCTGAAACTTACAAATCGCATACTGTTAGATTTTCCTCATGACAGGCAACATGCTGGTTCTTACCGCATTGCTCTAAGTTGCTTGGTTTGGAAGTTAACAGGGGGCTGTCAGCCCCCCCCCCCCGCATGGCGAATGTGAGAAATGTAGGGCGAGGGTTAACCCGGTATTGGCTGGGGTCGGGGTCTCAGCCGAACGCCATTGGCTGGGGGGGGGGGGGGGCGTTTTCGCCAACCTCCCCCCCCTGGTTATCTTCCGAACCAATAACCGCAGCGAGACGCGCAACGCGGCATTCGAAAGCTCTTAATGAGACGCATCCAAAGCATACACGAAGTTATCAAAATAAGGTCACGTCAGGTCACGGTCAGGTCAAAGGTAAAATTGAGATATTTGAGTTTTTGGGCCATGCTTTCCATCCAAAGCCTTAGTTAAGACTATTATCGCACAAAGTGCTCTCAAAGGTATAATACATATCCCGCATAAGCAAAAGTGAAATTGTAAGCGAAGGTCAGGGTCAGGCCAAAAAAGGTCACAGGTCTACGAAAGCTATGCGACACATGTTTTATGGGTTATTTTACACGTATAATTCGATAGTAGCAGTCATTTTCACAACCTGACACCATATAAGGTCAAGGCCAGGTCACATAAGGTCAAAATTTGAAATTGTTAAATATAAATAGAAAAGGCACCAGTTTTGTCTCAAGAAATACAGTGCTGGCATTTATTTGTTTGTATCTGGTCACTAAAATAAAACAAAAAACGCAAATTCAAAATATGACGTCATGTGTTACTCATACTTGGAAGCGACAAGTCGGTCAAAAATAAAGAAATTGCTTTTACACTTGGTTTGGGTATTGTCCACATGCGGTTCTTCAACATATCGTCCGTTTTTTTTGAAAATATTTGAGAATGTTGATTTTGAGGGCATTACAAAATATCGTTTTATTTTTATTTTGGGGGGTCAAAAACCCAAATTTTCACAAATCCGAGATAGCCATTTTGTAGCCCATGCTATTTACCATCTTTTGGCGTTTTTCGATTGCATTTTGCTTCAAATATGGCATTTGTAAGGCCTGCTAAAGTTTAGCTGATTTTTGTGTCAAACTCGTGTGCAGTGGTGTCATTAAATTCGCTATATTTCGGAAAATTTCGACGAAATTTCTTCATTTTCGCACAGAAGATGTATAATTGATGTAGGAGAAGGTACCTGAAGTTTCGCGTCGATAGCGGTATTAGTGTTTTAGTTATTGCGAAAGTTCGTCATTGAGGGGGGGGGGGGCGGCGAAAAACACTCCACCCCAGCCAATGGCGGGTTAAGACACAGAACAGTGTTGCTATGGTTTCACCATTCATACGTTGTGAAAACTGCTTTCATGAAGCCAAAGACTGTTTTGATTTAAATGCATGTGTTGAAGAAGAGATATGCCGATGTTTGGCGGTCAGGCTGGCTCCTGGCTAGTGCAGCTGTAGTAGTGTAGTTAGAGCTTTCAGTTCAAACAACAGCCAACCAAGCGATATATATTCACAGATTCATTCAGTCGCTGGAGTTTATTCAGTAAACCCCTCATTAGGAACAGTGCAGTGGGCTTTAATTTTGGCTTGCATGGCTCCATGCCTGCGGTTACTTGAGTTTGCAACAGAAACCCTGTTATTTTGGCCTGGGATCCGTAAACATAAACATGTCAGTTCTCGCCGACCATCTGGCCCCAGTTTAGCCAATTAACTGGCTCGTTATCTAATTGGGAGGCGAGACTAGAACGCGTGGCACTGCCATAGGCGCACACAAGGGGAGGGGGGCAAACGGGGCAATTCCCCCCCCCCCCCTGAAGGTCTGTACGTGCCCCCTTTGGTCAAACAAATGAATAATTTTTTTTAGAGAAAAATGGTGAAAATATGCCCTTTTAAAAATATAGTGGGCCAAATCTGGTGTTTTTTTAGGGGTACTTTATGCCTCCCTGAGCAAAAATTGCCCCCTCCTGGAGTGAATCCTGAGTACGCTACTGGGCACTGCTTTGGTAGGCTGCACCAGACGATACGTCTATTTCCATTGCATTTAGAGTACGCGGTTTACCGTTCTTTGTATATATCATCATTATGCCAAAACCAAATGAAACTGATGCGCTTATTTTAGTTCCATAGGTCACTTGCCTTTTCCTTAGCCTTCGACTTCGAATGGTGATTTACCTGGTGAGTATACATACTTATTACATCACTACCTTAACAGAGAATGAGATACGTCATTCCAGTCCGTTTCAAAGGCTCGATGTTGTAAGTCAAGTATGGAGTTCATTCGCACACAGGGAACTTATACGTCAAAAGCTTTGTGGTATTACAGTTTCGAACCAGGTCCTCCAGGCCACGACTCCAGTATGTCTACATATGCACTACTAAGTTTTGAAACGCAACGGCCTAATAAGCATAGCATATCACAAACTAGCTTTCTTCAAACAACAGCCAACCAAACCATACGGTCCGTCCTCGACAGAAATCACTTCTGACCTAACGTTTTCGTAATAACACGCTCGTCGAATTTGATAGTCCAACAAACACTTCATGCGTGACACTCGAATACTCGAATACTTATATAATCTACCCCCTCCCCAGTCCGGACGAGACCCCTTTCCCACCTCGCCCCGCCCCACCCCACCCCGCCCCGCCCCGCCCCGCTCCGCTCCGCTCCGCTCCGCTCCGCCCCGCCCCGCCCCGCCCCACCCCGCCCCACCCCGCCCGTCCAGCTCGCGTGCTTCCTATCGAACTGATCTGGCAGCATTTTCGCTGTTTGTCCGGCTTTAATCTTTTAACGCTGTATTTGGCTAATTGGCAAGACTGGGGACACGCCCTGAAGAAGCATAGCGCTCCGTGAAATACGAGCTGATGGCCTTTCTGGCCGGCCGGGCTGATGGGAATGCTATTAGACGGTGTGGCACGACCCCAGATGGGGGTGCCATCAATGCGGCCTCGCGTTTTGAAAACTCAATCCAATAATTAGATATGGCCGGGATGTGGGCCAACACGAGTCACGACCGCGTGCCGGCGCGGTGGGGGGGGGGGGGTAGGGGGTAGGTGAGGGGGGCGGGAGCTGGTGGCGGCCAGCCAGCCGGCGGCGGAGCTGTGGTGGCACGGAGTGAAGGCTGAGGCAGAGGGCTGTGCTTTGGTGCCATGGATGCGTCTGTGTCAATTGTTCAACATCCGCAGAGTTCACGTTCTCCTACGTGAGAACACGTACACATTTTGCAAATGGCTACCACGTTGCTGATCTGCTGTTGTTTGATTTGATTAAAACAAATAGTGTAAAATCAACGAACTGTTTTGGGCTGTATTGAAAACCTACATCTGTGAAGGCCGCGGAAATGAAGTGTTCTGGAGCACAATGCCACTCTACCCATCATAATGTCTTCCCACGAGTTGATTCACCGCTGTCATCCTTTGCCTCGCCTTCTTTTCACCGCCTGAAAATAGTTTTGTATCGGGTATAACAACGATATAGGAATAAATAATGCCCTGAAATGCATAATAGAGTTTCTTACCTTCTTTGGTCTGGCGGTGTTGATAACAACGCCATCAAATCCATGTAATTTCACACTTTGTTTGACCTAACCGTGTATCCACTACCCAGCCAGCGTGCATGTTTTATAGCATGCTCGCATCGTAGCATGACTGGGTCACAGCGTCACAGCGTCAGTGCGTTATCGCGCCGCTGCGTCACAGCTTCACAACGTCACAACGGTACAGCGTCACAGCGTCACAGCGTCAGTGCGTTATCGCGCCGCTGCGTCACAGCGTCAGTGCGTTATCGCGCCGCTGCGTCACAGCGTCAGTGCGTTATCGCGCCGCTGCGTCACAGCTTCACAACGTCACAACGGCACAGCGTCACAGCGTCACAGCGTCAGTGTGTTATCGCGCCGCTGCGTCACAGCGTCAGTGTTCAGTGCGTTATCGCGCCGCTGCGTCACAGCGTCAGTGCGCCTCAGCGTCAGTGCGTTGCGCTGCCGCACCACTGCGCCGCTGCACGGCCGCAGTGTCGTGTCCGGTTAATCAGCTCTGCCCGTTAATTACCATCTGTCGCGCCGCTCTGTCGCCGCCGAATGAAGCTCCACCGCCGGCCGACCCAGCCTCGCGCCGCACTCCGAGCCTGAAGCTCCTCCACCCAGCCTCACGCCGCACTCCGAGCCTGAAGCTCCTCCACCCAGCCCCGCGCCGCACTCCGAGCCTGAAGCTCCTCCACCCAGCCCCGCGCCGCACTCCGAGCTTGAAGCTCCTCCACCCAGCCTCGCGCCGCACTCCGAGCCCGAAGCTCCTCCACCCAGCCTCGCGCCGCACTCCGAGCCTGAAGCTCCTCCACCCAGCCTCGCGCCGCACTCCGAGCCTGAAGCTCCTCCACCCAGCCTCGCCGCACTCCGAGCCTGAAGCTCCTCCACCCAGCCTCGCGCCGCACTCCGAGCCTGAAGCTCCTCCACCCAGCCTCGCGCCGCACTCCGAGCCTGAAGCTCCTCCACCCAGCCTCGCGCCGCACTCCGAGCCTGAAGCTCCTCCACCCAGCCTCGCGCCGCACTCCGAGCTTGAAGCTCCTCCACCCAGCCTCGCGCCGCACTCCGAGCCTGAAGCTCCTCCACCCAGCCTCGCGCCGCACTCCGAGCCTGAAGCTCCTCCACCCAGCCTCGCGCCGCACTCCGAGCCTGAAGCTCCTCCACCCAGCCTCGCGCCGCACTCCGAGCCTGAAGCTCCTCCACCCAGCCTCGCGCCGCACTCCGAGCCTGAAGCTCCTCCACCCAGCCTCGCGCCGCACTCCGAGCCTGAAGCTCCTCCACCCAGCCTCGCGCCGCACTCCGAGCCTGAAGCTCCTCCACCCAGCCTCGCGCCGCACTCCGAGCCTGAAGCTCCTCCACCCAGCCTCGCGCCGCACTCCGAGCCTGAAGCTCCTCCACCCAGCCTCGCGCCGCACTCCGAGCCTGAAGCTCCTCCACCCAGCCTCGCGCCGCACTCCGAGCCTGAAGCTCCTCCACCCAGCCTCGCGCCGCACTCCGAGCCTGAAGCTCCTCCACCCAGCCTCGCGCCGCACTCCGAGCCTGAAGCTCCTCCACCCAGCCTCGCGCCGCACTCCGAGCCTGAAGCTCCTCCACCCAGCCTCGCGCCGCACTCCGAGCCTGAAGCTCCTCCACCCAGCCTCGCGCCGCACTCCGAGCTTGAAGCTCCTCCACCCAGCCCCGCGCCGCACTCCGAGCCTGAAGCTCCTCCACCCAGCCTCGCGCCGCACTCCGAGCTTGAAGCTCCTCCACCCAGCCCCGCGCCGCACTCCGAGCCTGAAGCTCCTCCACCCAGCCTCGCGCCGCACTCCGAGCTTGAAGCTCCTCCACCCAGCCTCACGCCGCACTCCGAGCCTGAAGCTCCTCCACCCAGCCCCGCGCCGCACTCCGAGCCTGAAGCTCCTCCACCCAGCTTCGCGCCGCACTCCGAGCTTGAAGCTCCTCCACCCAGCCTCACGCCGCACTCCGAGCCTGAAGCTCCTCCACCCAGCCCCGCGCCGCACTCCGAGCCTGAAGCTCCTCCACCCAGCCCCGCGCCGCACTCCGAGCCTGAAGCTCCTCCACCCAGCCTCGCGCCGCACTCCGAGCTTGAAGCTCCTCCATCCAGCCTCGCGCCGCACTCCGAGCTTGAAGCTCCTCCACCCAGCCTCACGCCGCACTCCGAGCCTGAAGCTCCTCCACCCAGCCCCGCGCCGCACTCCGAGCCTGAAGCTCCTCCACCCAGCCCCGCGCCGCACTCCGAGCCTGAAGCTCCTCCACCCAGCCTCGCGCCGCACTCCGAGCTTGAAGCTCCTCCACCCAGCCTCGCGCCGCACTCCGAGCCTGAAGCTCCTCCACCCAGCCCCGCGCCGCACTCCGAGCCTGAAGCTCCTCCACCCAGCCCCGCGCCGCACTCCGAGCTTGAAGCTCCTCCACCCAGCCTCGCGCCGCACTCCGAGCCTGAAGCTCCTCCACCCAGCCTCGCGCCGCACTCCGAGCCTGAAGCTCCTCCACCCAGCCTCGCGCCGCACTCCGAGCCTGAAGCTCCTCCACCCAGCCTCGCGCCGCACTCCGAGCTTGAAGCTCCTCCACCCAGCCTCACGCCCCGCACTCCGAGCCTGAAGCTCCTCCACCCAGCCCCGCGCCGCACTCCGAGCCTGAAGCTCCTCCACCGAGCCCCGCGCCGCACTCCGAGCTTGAAGCTCCTCCACCCAGCCTCGCGCCGCACTCCGAGCCTGAAGCTCCTCCACCCAGCCTCGCGCCGCACTCCGAGCCTGAAGCTCCTCCACCCAGCCTCGCGCCGCACTCCGAGCTTGAAGCTCCTCCACCCAGCCCCGCGCCGCACTCCGAGCTTGAAGCTCCTCCACCCAGCCCCGCGCCGCACTCCGAGCCTGAAGCTCCTCCACCCAGCCCCGCGCCGCACTCCGAGCTTGAAGCTCCTCCACCCAGCCTCGCGCCGCACTCCGAGCCTGAAGCTCCTCCACCCAGCCCCGCGCCGCACTCCGAGCTTGAAGCTCCTCCACCCAGCCTCGCGCCGCACTCCGAGCTTGAAGCTCCTCTACCCAGCCCCGCGCCGCACTCCGAGCTTGAAGCTCCTCCACCCAGCCCCACGCCGCACTCCGAGCTTGAAGCTCCTCCGCCCAGCCCC
Organism: Chirona hameri; assembly: GCA_036785665.1. Lineage (NCBI taxonomy): Eukaryota > Metazoa > Arthropoda > Thecostraca > Balanomorpha > Balanidae > Chirona > Chirona hameri. Next base: position 3,379 of record JAXIVJ010006691.1, on the reverse strand, counting down.
GCGCCGCACTCCGAGCCTGAAGCTCCTCCACCCAGCCCCGCGCCGCACTCCGAGCTTGAAGCTCCTCCACCCAGCCCCGCGCCGCACTCCGAGCTTGAAGCTCCTCCACCCAGCCCCACGCCGCACTCCGAGCCTGAAGCTCCTCCACCCAGCCACACGCCGCACTCCGAGCTTGAAGCTCCTCCGCCGGCCGGCCCAGCCCCACGCCGCACTCCGAGCCTGAAGCTCCTCCGCCGGCCGGCCCAGCCCCACGCCGCACTCCGAGCCTGAAGCTCCTCCGCCGGCCGGCCCAGCCCCACGCCGCACTCCGAGCCTGAAGCTCCTCCGCCGGCCGGCCCAGCCCCACGCCGCACTCCGAGCCTGAAGCTCCTCCGCCGGCCGGCCCAGCCCCACGCCGCACTCCGAGCCTGAAGCTCCTCCGCCGGCCGGCCCAGCCCCACGCCGCACTCCGAGCCTGAAGCTCCTCCGCCGGCCGGCCCAGCCCCACGCCGCACTCCGAGCCTGAAGCTCCTCCGCCGGCCGGCCCAGCCCCACGCCGCACTCCGAGCCTGAAGCTCCTCCGCCGGCCGGCCCAGCCCCACGCCGCACTCCGAGCCTGAAGCTCCTCCGCCGGCCGGCCCAGCCCCACGCCGCACTCCGAGCCTAAACTGCGGCATAACTCGACTAAAACTTACAGTGGCTGAAACTGGTGAATCCGTGTTACGAAAAATAATCATCAGAAAGTGTGCATGTATGTATCTGTGGAAAGTTTCCGAGGAGTGCCATTCCGAGGCATTGCTAAAGATACCTTCCATTCTGTCTTACCTTCCATGTAGTGTTTTCCCTAACATGACATCAACATTTTTCGTAATTTTGAACCAAGTTACGGTCAATATTTCTCCTGTACTCCGCGTGGAAGGTGCGGCTGCTCTGCCTCTGTGCCACCGTGGCGTTCCAGCGCTCACCTGCATATCGCCACGGCAGGACAGGTTTAAAGAAAGACGCTCATTTAGCCGCTGCCGGCGGGGCGCGGCCCTTCGAGGAAGCCGGTATCCGGGCTGGCGGGATGATTAGAGGAGTGCAGAGCAGCAGCGGCAGAGGATCGGCTGCCGGGCCGGGCACCGTGCCGATGCTGCCGCCCACCATCCGCCTGTCCGCCTGCCTGCCCGTCTGGCTAGCTGGGTACCTGTCCGTCTGCCTGACTGTCCGTCTGCCTGACTGTCCGTCTGCCTGCCTAACCGTCTGCCTGCCTGTCCGTCTGCCTGACCGCCTGACTAGCTGGGTACCTGTCCGTCTGCCTGACTGTCCGTCTGCTTGCCTAGCCGTCTGCCTGCCTGTCCGTCTGCCTGACTGTCCGTCTGCCTGCCTAGCCGTCTGCCTGCCTGTCCGTCTGCCTGACCGCCTGGCTAGCTGGGTACCTGTCCGTCTGCCTGACTGTCCGTCTGCCTGCCTAGCCGTTTGCCTGCCTGTCCGTCTGCCTGCCTGTCCGTCTGCCTGCCTGTCCGTCTGTCTGCCTGCCCGTCTTCCTGCCTGTCCGTCTTCCTGCCTGTCCGTCTTCCTGCCTGTCCGTCTGCCTGCCTGTCCGTCTGCCTGCCTGTCCGTCTTCCTGCCTGTCCGTCTGCCTGCCTGTCCGTCTGCCTGCCTGTCCGTCTGCCTACATGTCCGTCTGCCTGCCTGCCTGCCTGCCTGCCTGCCTGCCTGCCTGCCTGCCTGCCTGCCTGCCTGCCTGCCTGCCTGCCTGCCTGCCTGCCTGCCTGCCTGCCTGCCTGCCTGCCTGCCTGCCTGCCTGCCTGCCTGCCTGCCTGCCTGCCTGCCTGCCTGCCTGCCTGCCTGCCTGCCTGCCTGCCTGCCTGCCTGCCTGCCTGCCTGCCTGCCTGCCTGCCTGCCTGCCTGCCTGCCTGCCTGCCTGCCTGCCTGTCCGTCTTCCTGCCTGCCTGCCTGCCTGCCTGCCTGCCTGCCTGCCTGCCTGCCTGCCTGCCTGCCTGCCTGCCTGCCTGCCTGCCTGCCTGCCTGCCTGCCTGCCTCGCTAGCTGCCTCGCTGGCTAGCTGGAGCTGACGATCAATAGACAGCCTGCCAGCCGGCCGGCCGACCGACCGACCGACCGGCCGACCGGCCGCCATGCGGGGATCGCTGGCACTGCCCCGGTGTCATGTGGAGAGGATGAACTCCGGGAGATGTGTGTGTGTGGGGGGGGGGGGGATGGGGAGTGGCAGAGTGACGAGGAGTTCGAGATGGACGGGGATTCTGCGTGACGAGGAGTTCGGGGGATGGACGGGGATTCTGCGTGACGAGGAGTTCGGAGTGGACGGGGATTCTGCGTGACGAGGAGTTGGGGGGATGGACGGGCATTCTGCGTGACGAGGAGTTCGGGATGGACGGGGATTCTGCGTGACGAGGAGTTCGGGATGGACGGGGATTCTGCGTGACGAGGAGTTCGGGATGGACGGGGATTCTGCGTGACGAGGAGTTCGGGGGATGGACGGGCATTCTGCGTGACGAGGAGTTCGGGGGTGGACGGGCATTCTGCGTGACGAGGAGTTCGGGGTGGACGGGGATTCTGCGTGACGAGGAGTTCGGGGTGGACGGGGATTCTGCGTGACGAGGAGTTGGGGGGATGGACGGGCATTCTGCGTGACGAGGAGTTCGGGATGGACGGGGATTCTGCGTGACGAGGAGTTGGGGGTGGACGGGGATTCTGCGTGACGAGGAGTTCGAGATGGACGGGGATTCTGCGTGACGAGGAGTTCGGGGGATGGACGGGCATTCTGCGTGACGAGGAGTTCGGGGGATGGACGGGCATTCTGCGTGACGAGGAGTTCGGGGTGGACGGGGATTCTGCGTGACGAGGAGTTCGGGGGATGGACGGGGATTCTGCGTGACGAGGAGTTCGGGGGATGGACGGGGATTCTGCGTGACGAGGAGTTCGGGGGATGGACGGGGATCTGCGTGACCGGTTGGCGCACCGGGTGGCGTCTTTATGAGCGGTGAAATGGTGTGCTGAGTAGCTCAGTCGGTGAACGGCTCGGGTCTTGTTTGGGTCAGCCTGAGAGATCGGACGATCTATGGCCCAACTTGGTCGTACAATCTCAGTATCACGACGAATAGTCAGATGTGTTGTTGTTAACTGTTCACTGTGATTGTGCAGTTCTTATAGCATCCAGCCGCCTGTTTCAAGTCATCAGTGTCGGCCTGTCGGAGAGTTTTTAAGAGTTGGTTGGAAATGGTGCGCCTGTTAGTCCAGTCGGCTCTGACCTATCCAATGACCCTCGTTCCGATCCTGTTTACAGCTTCAGTTGCTAGAAAGTCTCCCGTCGCTGACAACACCTTACTAACGCCCTGGCACGTGTTAACTTTATGTCCATGTATATATACATAGAACATATCGAATCCGCCTCGACT
>JAXIVJ010006690.1:0-65305 GCA_036785665.1 Chirona hameri | reverse complement strand
GTATTAACCGGCTGGCAGCTGAATCCCCGGCTATTGTTCCGGCGGCCACCTTGGCCAAATACTGGCGTGCGGGATAAAGGCGGCCCGCTGGGTGGCGGCGGTTCCACTTTGGGGCGCCGGCGGGGGCGGCCGCGGCCGGTCAGCCGCCCCTTTCTGCGGCACTATTTGACCAGAACCACGGCCGTACTCGGTCCAATACACGGCCGGTACACAGTTGTAATTGATGGTGGCGGGGTCACGCCCCACTGGCCACCGTCTCCAGCGGCTACAGACTGCTCGCTGGGAGTGCAGAGTGCCTGTACGGCTCGAATCGGGGCTGATTGCTTACCCGGACTGTCCGCCTTCAATGACCGCACTGTGCCGGTATTGTATGGACACAATGGCTGCTCTGACCGTCCTGTTTCGAATGACCTCTCCATGACCTCTGGACAGCTGGCAATACTATACAGCCTTGTCAGCTCCCATCTGGTCCATCTGGGATAAATTATTGGTGATCTAGGGTATTATGATTGGCTTATTGTAACTTACCGATGTCAAATGAACTTATGTGTGCACGGTATGTAAAACGTCTAAGGTATGTATTGGTGTGTGCCATTGTCATTTGGACGGAAAGAGACCTAGCTTCTATAACACATGATATACTTCTAAATGAAATTTGAAGTCCAATAAATATTTACAAAATAATGTGAGTGAGTGTAAGGTTGCCATGCCTTTGGATACCAATCAGAAAGCATAGGATGACGCATCGCATGTCAATAATACAACGACATCATCTGGCAAAAGTATTAGGTATTTGGTAGTTTACCTGTTTTGGGGTTGTCGTAATTGTTGTCGGCACCTTTCAAGGCATGCGAGGTATCCAACACAGACGCTGTAGTTCATCGTCGCTTAGATCAGGAAAGATTGCAGTGTACTGCCTCCACCGACGACAAAAAACTGTTTGGCTTCAATTGAACGTCAATCATTATTTCTGCACATTCAATTGTCTGCTGGTGAGTGTGGGTGGTCCATGGCTAATTAATATTCGGCTGTATTTCACAACTTTGTAACAATTAAAGTATGCGCCCACGAGCAGACCATTAATTATGAAACAGCAATCGCTTAATATGATATTTCATTTAAATTCAATCGACAAGAACTTCCTATCATTGTCATTCCACTTCAGAGAAATTGAGGTCAGTTTCAATACTATGTTTGGGCTTTCATTCGTTATGTAGCTGATATAAATACTTATGAAATGCTTTGTAACTGCACACGAATTGGATTTTCGTAGGGAACATCACGTTTGAAGTTGACGAACTACCAAGTACATCAACACTCGATCATAATCATTATACCGACATAGGTAATAATTTGGTAGTTGTCTCCTTCTCCGAGCATTCCCGATGTTTATACCACAGTGGTTACCAAGCTAACCGCCGTGGTTACCAAGCTACCAAGCTAACCGCCGCCACCACATTTTACAGCAAAGCACCAACCCACTCATCTTCACCACGTCTTCAACCCTATTACGCTGCCCTGTTCGTCTCGATTGGCTGCAGGCCTGCTCGGCGCCGTCAACCCGCCGTCACCCGGTGCCAACTTGACTCGTGGGCGGGCCGGATCCGTCTCGCGGAACAACCGAGCCGTCCGTCCAGTCATCAGCCGGCTAAAGCTCGGGCTATTTTCCGGCCCGTTGCGGTGGCCGAGGAAAGTACTACCGACGCCGGCTGTGGGTGGCGGCCGGACAGCGTTTCAGCGCCCGACACCTGCTCGTTACCGACGCCGGCTGTGGGTGGCGGCCGGACAGCGTTTCAGCGCCCGACACCTGCTCGGTACAATCTGGCCAGATATATGACCTCATAATGTCCATAATAAGCGCATGAGCCGGCCGTATAGCCGGGTGGGAATAAATAGCCGGCGAATAACGCTACAGCTTGAAGGCTAACAATACAAGCCTTAACTGATGTTATAGACGCACGCTGGTGATTTGCATAATTGGACAAGTTTGATTTGCGCTGGAGGGTGGGATGTGCAGCGGTCTGATGGCCTGTCTCGGCACCGGCTCGATCCATGTGGGATGTCTGCAGCAGGGCTGGCTGGCTGGCTGGCTAGCGTGTTGAGTAGGGCGGGCTGGGTGGTTGAAGTCTGTATACCAGGGCTGGGTGGCTGGCTGGCTAGCGTGTTGAGTAGGGCGGGCTGGGTGGTTGAAGTATGTATACCAGGGCTGGGTGGTTGAAGTCTGTATATCAGGGCTGGGTGGTTGAAGTCTGTATACCAGGGCTGGGTGGCTGGCTGGCTAGCGTGTTGAGTAGGGCGGGCTGGGTGGTTGAAGTATGTATACCAGGGCTGGGTGGTTGAAGTCTGTATATCAGGGCTGGGTGGTTGAAGTCTGTATACCAGGGCTGGGTGGCTGGCTGGCTAGCGTGTTGAGTAGGGCGGGCTGGGTGGTTGAAGTATGTATACCAGGGCTGGGTGGTTGAAGTCTGTATATCAGGGCTGGGTGGTTGAAGTCTGTATACCAGGGCTGGGTGGCTGGCTGGCTAGCGTGTTGAGTAGGGCGGGCTGGGTGGTTGAAGTCTGTATACCAGGGCTGGGTGGCGAGCTGGCGAGCTGCGCCGCACATCTTATCGTGGTCGGTAGTTTGACACAATCGTGCGGCACGTCAGGCGTTGATACAGCGCTTAGAAGCCTGTGCCGACTGTCAAACGCCGCCGCCCCCGCCGCCGCAGCAGTAGCAGTCGCCGCCGCCTGCTCCCCAACTCTGCGCAGTCGGCGGCGTTTGAAAGCGGGGCGCGTTCTGGGCGGGCCAGCATTGCGCTGTATGGAAATAAGCCGCTGAGCCGGCGGCGGCTGACGTGGCGGCGCATCGGTACCGCCGAGTGCGCGGCGCGCATTTCGTGGCCGGCTTACGATCGTGCGGCCGATGCTGAGTGACGGCACGGCGGCCGGCCATATGAAAATGAGCGCAGACCGCCGCCGTCTCTGCCGTCTGCAGAGTGCGGCGCCCCGCCGAACCCGACTGAGGCCATCCGTCGCGGCCCTGTTCAACTGTCCCCGCAGCGTCATTGCCTGTCAGTGTCACGGCTCTGAAGTCGGTGCCGCAGATGACCTTTGTTTGAGTTTTGTGTCATGGTCAGCTACTGCACTGCTCAGGTGGCCGGGCCGCGGCATCGTCTGCACCAGAGTTCTCCATGGGCCGGGCTGGCCCTATGGGCCATGGGCTGGGCCTGGGGCGGGCCAGGGCCGGGCCAGGGCCGGGCCTCAACTTTAAGGAAATCACTGGGCTCCGGGCGGTCCTGGGCCTGATAATTTTGAAGTAATGCGCGCGTCGCACAAGCTCAGGTCAGAGCTCAAAAATATTTTAACCAGCAGTTTACCTCCATTCCATAGCAACACACATGTGAGTGATATTGAGCTCACCATAATAAATATTGATTGAATAGTGTATCAACACAAATCAATGATAACAGTACTATCAGAGTTATATGCAATAGTAGTAGGTAGTTAGTACCAGCCCCCACCAAATGTTTGACATTCCTAAGTGATGACGTCACTAAAGTCATGGTCCGTGGCCTTCAACACACGAGCCAACGGGGAAATTAGTGTTTTGTGGATGGCCCCATGAAGATCATACTGTGAAAATGTTGGCTTGCCTTGCCTTTATGGATTGGTAGAGATGTGCTGATTCCAAAACCAGGTCAGTTTGGTAATATAGTCCCAGTCATGAGGTCTTGGTCATACAGCCTTAGTACAGTCATACAGCTTCGGAATCAGTGACGTATGATCTGCCTGACCATTTGTTATAGTAACCTTGTTTCGTACTACAGAATACAGAATAATGACACCTACTAATACTCAGTCATCATGTACATGAACACCTGAACAGGGGCGTCATGTTCTGCAAATGATTGGTAGGCCCCCAATGCTAACTTGATAGATTTGAAGGTCATTCTTACCATGCAACGTCATAGGCCTAATGTTAAATTGGTAGGGCCCTCCTACTTTGTACTTGATTTTAGAATCATTCACAGGAAATTCAAAGTTCAAACCCCTACAAACAGTTTATGGGACTGCAAGTGTTTTAAATATCGCTGTCAGACATATAACAGGATTACATCTTACCCAGTTAAGAGCATTTTCAATCAATATTTTGATCCGTTTTGTCGAAGTAACACCCCACTCCCGAACGGCGCCACCTAGCCAAGGCCGTATAAGTACACCTAACAGGTTAGTTCACACAGCTCAAACGTTATATCTTTCAATTCGAAAGCTACCATTTATTTAATGACGTATGCAGTTTCCAAACTGGCACCAATTTACATTGTTTACATTTATGGCTAAAAACTTGCATTTGTATGTTGCATTTCGCGTACATAAATGGAAAAGTATTGTATTTGAGCATATTAATGATTAAAACTCTCTTTGATATTATGGCCACTGGGCAATGGCTACGTCATTAGTTTACAATGATCAACCATTTGTCGGCATAGATGATATGTGCCTGTGCCAGTAGCGCTTATAACCTCTTCTAATCTCTTTCAAGTTGCTCCAACTTGCAGTCCTATCCTATTACATACAGTTGCAAGTTGGAGCAACTTGGAGGAGGTTAGAGGAGGTTAGAGGCGCCACTGGAACAGGCCCTTAGCGCCTGCTCGCGTCGCGTCACGTAATTTTTTTGATAGACAAAGAAGTGACACAAGTGCTTTGAAATTCGGTGTGGTCATCGGCATATATTTTTCTGGACATTAAATTGGGTTCAAAGACGATCACATGCTCTGAAACTATAGGACCGATCTGGGTCATTTCTTCACCATTGATCGCTGGTGTGACCAAAACGGTGCCGTTTTGATTTTATACAAATTGTTCCACTCTAAGTAGACCAAATTAGACCAAACCCACCCAAAACCGTTTTGGGTGTTTTTGGTCAAATTTGGTCCACTTAAATTGAACCAAAATGGATAAAACTCAGAAAGATACTGTTTTGGACGACGCCGGATCAAATGGTGAAGAAATGACACAGATCGGTCCTATAGTTCCGGAGCATGGGCTCGTCTTTGAACCCAATTTAATGTCCAGAAAAATATATGCTGGACATCGTCCACTTATCGTTAGATGTGGCACTTCTTTGTCTACCAAAAAAAACGCGACCAGCCCCCAATCGAAAATGCAAATGGCGGCACTGCGCAGTCACACCTGACGCGACGGCCTGGGATGCTGTTATCTCCGTAACATGTTGACTCACATTTGTGACGTCAGTAGCCTATTCGGTTTTGACCAATCGACTGGCTGCATGGAGAGATGGATGGCCGTTAGCTCTTGTGTTAGCTCACTTATTCCTGTGACGTTTTGCCATTCGCTCATAGAATAGTAGCGAGTAGCAAACTAGAGCGTCATTGCTGGTGTCGGACACACGTGAGTTATTGTGATGATTTCCAAGCAGTTACGCGCCCTAATCCACCAAGAACAATTGAATTGATCTCACGGTGGGTATTTTGTTTTGTGTAGCATTGAAATCATTTGAATGATATGATATGAAGGTCAGTTCGTGATTTGAAATGTTATTCCTAGATACATGTCCTGGTTATGACCCCCGATGTAACGGTTTTCTGGCATTGTTCTTAATTGTTGTCCTGAAAAAGAAATGGTGTGCTTAGGTAGGTATACATTGCTTGTCTGCATGAGTGCATAGGTTTAATGTACCTACCAAGCTTGAATTGTCAGCACATTTTGATCTGGGGAAATTGGTTTGGTAGTTTATTCATCATTATTCATTAGTATATCAGTATTTCTTGTTTTTGGCCTACCATCAGGTTATTTTTGTACTCTTCCTTTGCAAAGATATGTACTCCACCAACACAAAAGTAGAATTCCCGCCCTGGGGGCCTGGGAGCAGGCGCGTAACCACCACTGGGGTCACTGGGGATCAGTCCCCAGTAACATTTTCAGATTTTAACATTACGCCTATGGGCGTTGCAGGAAAGAATCTACTTCAAAGTGCCTCCGTCCCCACCTACTTTTGGAAGGTGGTTGGGAGTCAAATAACCACAGCAGTTGTTGCGCCATAAGCCACAATTATGACGTGCTTGTGGCTTGCCTGTGTTTTCTTTTGTCAATTTCAACTTATTAATTGTTAAGAACCTGAAATTTCTGACAAAACATTGCCAGTGTTTTTTTTTGCCAATTTCAACTTAGTATTTTGCTAGGATAATGGTTGCAATTTTTGTGAAAATAAGATATGTTTAATCTGAAGGGGCCCGACGGTCCTGGGCCTCAATATTCTAAATTTGTCCTGGCATGGGCTGGGCTTGGGCTTGGTGTTCATGGGCCTGGGCTTGGCCAAGCCATGAACCATTGCACTCGGTGTGTGGGACATGAGCCATTGCACTCGGTTGGTGGGACCGTGGCGAACACTGGTCTGCACACCGAGTGCAATGGTTCATGGGCCTGGGCTGGGCCGGGCAGGGGGTTGGTGGGACCGTGGCGAACACTGGTCTGCACACCGAGTGCAATGGTTCATGGGCCTGGGCTGGGCCGGGCAGGGGGTTGGTGAGACCGTGGCGAACACTGGTCTGCACACCGAGTGCAATGGTTCATGGGCCTGGGCTGGGCCGGGCAGGGGGTTGGTGGGACCGTGGGACGGGCAGGGGGTTGGTGGGACCGTGGCGAACGCTGGTCTGCACACCGAGTGCAATGGTTCATGGGACTGGGCTGGGCCGGGCAGGGGGATGGTGGGACCGTGGGACGGGCAGGGGGTTGGTGGGACCATGGCGAACACTGGTCTGCACACCGAGTGCAATGGTTCATGGGCCTGGGCTGGGCCGGGCAGGGGGTTGGTGGGACCGTGGGACGGGCAGGGGGTTGGTGGGACCGTGGGCCGGGCAGGGGGTTGGTGGGACCGTGGGGCCGGGCAGAAGGTTGGTGGGACCGTGGGCCGGGCAGGGGGTTGGTGGGACCGTGGGGCCGGGCAGAAGGTTGGTGGGACCGTGGGACGGGCAGGGGGTTGGTGGGACCGTGGCGAACACTGGTCTGCACACCGAGTGCAATGGTGCATGGGCCTGGGCTGGGCCGGGCAGGGGGTTGGTGGGACAGTGGGACGGGCAGGGGGTTGGTGGGACCGTGGCGAACACTGGTCTGCACACCGAGTGCAATGGTTCATGAGACTGGGCTGGGCCGGGCAGAAGGTTGGTGGGACCGTGGGCCGGGCAGGGGGTTGGTGGGACCGTGGGCCGGGCAGGGGGTTGGTGGGACCGTGGGGCCGGGCAGAAGGTTGGTGGGACTGTGGGCCGGGCAGGGGGTTGGTGGGATCGTGGGGCCGGGCAGGGGATTAGTGGGACCGTGGGCCGGGCAGGGGGTTGGTGAGACCGTGGCGAACGCTGGTCTGCACACCGAGTGCAATGCAGCGAATCGGCACTTCAAGTCTGAAGCGATGGCTCAGTTCTAGTTGTCATATACATCCGACTGATCCACTGTGCAATGGTCTCTCCCGCAGGCGTATGGTAGTCTGGGCACAATAATCATATTCAATGATACGAATCTTACTTAAAGTATTACTAATCGGGTATTTTGTTCGATAATTTCTTCTAAGGCAGCGCACAATACATATGCCTTCAAAATAAACCTGGATAATTGTCTTACCATTTTCCTTTTTTTTTAATAAAGGTGCACGCCGATCCACAAACTTTTAAGTTATTAACCAGTATATGGAGTCATGTTTTGAATTTAATCGAAGAGCGCTGGTTCGAGTCCAGGGAAAGCCAATCACTTTTTACGACGGTCAAGCGTCCATGAGATTTAATACGACAATCTTAATGTTTTGAGGGAGCACAATTGTCTCTAATCACAGTGACACTGACCGGTAATCGTAACTGAGAAGTGAGGATTATGTAATCGAGCTGAGACCTGTTCAGTGACGATTTAGAACTACATGTGTGTTCTACAAATGCACCGCATAAGCGCGTGAAAAGATGCATTTGTATTTTATGCTTATGAAAATGGAAAGTGCATTGTTAATTGATTCTACACTGTATTGCCTTCGCTTGTCGATGGGTAGATATAGCTGCATATGAGTGAGTGAATAGTGCATATTGCACACACTGGGTGGGAAGACGGCGACTGCCACTTGGTGCTAGCTACTTCAAATTAAATCTTATACTGTGCTGCACGGCATACATTATTGCGGTACAGTCTACATACCTCCAAGGGGCATCAATGGACAAATAAGACATCTGGAGACTGCATCGTCTCTCGCTGTAAAACTGTCCCCGTCACATGGGGCTCCGTAATGCAGATGCCAGCAGCGGCAGTGTTGACGGTGGCCAGCCACTGCCGCTCCAGCTCCTACCCTCCCGGCACTGAGCAGCGCTATTAGTTCCTGTCGCCCGAACAATGGCCCACTCTCAAAACGCGCACGCGCAGCCGAGCCACGGTCACGCCGCGGAAACATGGCCGATTTCGGCCGGCGCGACACGAATTTCAAATATGCCGTCGGGCGGTGGCCGTCGTGACAGCTTCTCACAGACATCTCGGCAGGCGGGGACGAGCATGGGCAGATGCAATCTGGACGGACGGACGGACGGACGGATAAATAAGATGTCATTGTTAAACGAGGCGCGGCTGTTTGGCGCGTCGATCGGTGAGAAGGCGATCATGTTTCGGTTACGGCGCGACACGCCAGCTATGCCGGGGCTTGAGTCTTGGGAAATAACGCTGGGAGCGGGATGGCTACTGGAAACGGAAGACGACACAGGAATGACCGAACATCGGGGAGGCCGGTCGAGATTGGTGTTACCACACCAATCAGTAGCAGGTGTGAACGACAGCGGCCTGCTTAGGAATTTGGAATGGCAGGTCCAAGACATTCACTTCCAGAGGTTGCCTGATTTGCAGTACTTTGCCTCATGCCAGACAGGATCGCCGAGAGATCTTTAATGTGCCGCACAATTCAAAGCCGCCTCGTGCTGCAGGCTGGCATTCTCTTGGCTGGTTGAGTTACCAATCGATAGCACGTGTGAGTCGAAACATAGTTGATCGCTTCCCGAGAATTGAACCCGGTACCGCTGGGTTCAGTCGGATATTGCGACACGTGAAGTCAAGTTATTCACGATATGCGGGCATTGTTCGCCCCAATTGCGCCACTCCACTAACATAATAAGTCCGAACATACAGTGACGTAAATAGGACAATGACTGTGCTGAAACCAATCCAACAACGTGTCGACCCGCGCACGGTTTGCCTTTTTCCAATTCGCATTTTGAATTCGCCATATAACGTAATGAATGGGTACATTTTATAATTGTATTGTTCTAATAGCACCTTTATAATGACAATGTTGTCACAGTCTGCGAAAAGAAATAACACAATCAGTTCGTTCAAACAATGAACTGCAACACTCACGCTACTCAGTCCCACGACAGAACTGCAACACTCACGCTACTCAGTCCCGCGACAGAACTGCAACACTCACGCTACTCAGTCCCGCGACAGAACTGCAACACTCACGCTACTCAGTCCCGCGACAGAACTGCAACACTCACGCTACTCAGTCCCGCGACAGAACTGCAACACTCACGCTTCTCAGTCCCGCGACAGAACTGCAACACTCACGCTACTCAGTCCCGCGACAGAACTGCAACACTCACGCTACTCAGTCCCGCGACAGAACTGCAACACTCACGCTACTCAGTCCCGCGACAGAACTGCAACACTCACGCTTCTCAGTCCCGCGACAGAACTGCAACACTCATGCTACTCAGTCCCGCGACAGAACTGCAACACTCACGCTACTCAGTCCCGCGACAGAACTGCAACACTCACGCTACTCAGTCCCGCGACAGAACTGCAACACTCACGCTACTCAGTCCCGCGACAGAACTACAACACTCACGCTACTCAGTCCCGCGACAGAACTGCAACACTCACGCTACTCAGTCCGGCGACAGAACTGCAACACTCACGCTACTCAGTCCCGCGACAGAACTGCAACACTCACGCTTCTCAGTCCCGCGACAGAACGGCAATACTCACGCTACTCAGTCCCGCGACAGAACTGCAACACTCACGCTTCTAAGTCCCGCGACAGAACTGTAACACTCACGCTTCTCAGTCCCGCGACAGAACTGCAACACTCACGCTACTCAGTCCCGCGACAGAACTGCGACACTCACGCTACTCAGTCCCGCGACAGAACTGCAACACTCACGCAACTCAGTCCCGCGACAGAACTGCAACACTCACGCTACTCAGTCCCGCGACAGAACTGCAACACTCACGCTACTCAGTCCCGCGACAGAACTGCAACACTCACGCTACTCAGTCCCGCGACAGAACTGCAACACTCACGCTACTCAGTCCCGCGACAGAACTGCAACACTCACGCTACTCAGTTCCGCGACAGAACTGCAACACTCACGCTACTTAGTCCCGCGACAGAACTGCAACACTCACGCCTCTCAGTCCCGCGACAGAACTGCAACACTCACGCCACTCAGTCCCGCGACAGAACTGCAACACTCACGCTACTCAGTCCCGCGACAGAACTGCAACACTCACGCTTCTCAGTCCCGCGACAGAACTGCAACACTCACGCTACTCAGTCCCGCGACAGAACTGCAACACTCACGCTACTCAGTCCCGCGACAGAACTGCAACACTCACGCTTCCCAGTCCCGCGACAGAACTGCAACACTCACGCTTCTCAGTCCCGCGACAGAACTGCAACACTCACGCTACTCAGTCCCGCGACAGAACTGCAACACTCACGCTACTCAGTCCCGCGACAGAACTGCAACACTCACGCTACTCAGTCCCGCGACAGAACTGCAACAGTCTCAGCCTCTCAGCCGTACTATGGGAGGTGAGGTTAAGTTAGGTTAGGTTAGGTGCCGGTGCCGTACAGTGTCAGAAAAGTGGTTCCACGATCTAAGTTCGTGGAACAAATTTTTTGCCAGCAGCAGAACAAAATTTTTGCCAGCGGCGGAACAATTTTTTGGTTGCATATACCAGCTTTTGACACCTGTCCCTGTGGCACTGTGGTTGACACCCTCAAAACTGGCAGAACATCGCGCTTGGATAAATAAACGTAGAGCTTGGTGAAATAGGCAAAGATTCAGCAGCTGAACTTGGCATTGCAGATATTTCATGTTCATCATCAAAAATGCTGTGCATTCTATGCATTGATATAGGTAATGCACAATATATCTTGATTTGACAACTTTCAGCCATGTCAGGTCTGAAAAATCAACTACAGCTATACAGGATAAATCCATAAATATTGGGTCGATTTTGCAACTATCACCCAACTGAACCCTACCTGCAGGGCTGAAGGTAATAGAATGGCTTAATTGTGGCCATAGTTGGTCAGATTCACTGAGCCTATAAAGGTAGTTTTTCACATTTGTTGGTGTTCTTTAAATATGTATTTCCCATAAATGTTTACAACTGTTAGTGCCAAGGTTGGCAAAAGAGGAAGCATCAATATCAGGACTCCTGGTTTATTTTACTAATGGCCAGGATAGTGTCTTATCTCAGTTCAAAATCAATACAAATGTGAGACATTCCCTTCAATAACTGCGCCTGAAGACTTCCCTTGAGTAATTGAGTGACTTGCTCTTACTACACTCACCATTGATGTTGCAGGTCTGTCTCTGGACTCAGGGTCTGGACTCTGGGAGGCAGGGTGGCTGGCAAGCTGAAGTCTGAACCTGGTCGGGTTGGGGGGTTGGGGGCAGTGGCAGCCCGCTTGTTGACCTAGACAGCAGCAAATCAGCCTGAAACAAAATGATGCAAACTTTAACACATAAGTCACTAAAAAGGGTATAAGCACAAGAAATGCTCTGCTCTTGGTGTCAAATACAATTTTGGCAGTAAATTGGATAATTCCCCAATTCAGTTTGGGGAATTGTCCAATTCAGTGTTGAAAAAATTGTTTTATAAAAAAGCTAGGTTTGTTTTTGTATGTTTTGTATGCACCACAAATGTAAAAATACAGTTTGGTCCATAATCCAAATTTGCTTCACAATTATATGCATTCATGTAATTAATCATGTAATTCATTTGCATTTATATACCAAAATATATATTATACATAAACAGGTAAATGCATTAATTGAGTATGAAGCAACTTGAAGATGAACACTTATTAAGGATGGCTTCAGCTTAATAGGCAATTCAGACTACACCTAGCACAGGGAAAGGAATTAATATTAACACAAGAATGCATGCAGCTGGCGGCAAAACCATGGCGCAGCAGCATCTTTAAAGCGATTGTTGTCCATTATACAATATACATTTCAAGGGAAAGCGAAGCTTGATCAAAATAATATACAAAACAAAATAGAATTGTTCAAGATACCTTTGTCGTCTGCATCAACCCACGGTAAATCATCAACCGAGCACAAAACATCTCACCGGTAAAGAAAACGGCGTTACCGCGCAAACACAGGCTTACAAAGCGCGCGAAAAGTTGGGTGCGTATGTTAAATACATTAAATTAAATGTGATGCCGGGTTGATAGTTAATTGTATTTTAATTAAAAAAAACACTGAAATTGATATAATTTAAAAAATTAAATACTGAAAAATGCCAAATTGTATTTTTATCTGTTCCTGTACATTCGAAAGACAACGAAGCAAACGAAATATACTTGCTGTTTGCAGATTATAACATTTTACGAGAAACAACATATATTGTCTTATTTTAGCATACAAATTGGGGAAATATTTCTGTGACATTTAAGAGTATAATGAGGAGATTTCAATGGTATTTTTTTTTTTCTACGCTCTACATATTACGAGCATGATCTAAGTTTAAACAAAAATATTGATGTTTTGAAAGCTCACAGAATAAGAATAAATGTGCTTTTAGAAATGCTTAATATTGAAATTTGCTGCGTTCAATCTACTCTCAAAGAATTCGTCTTTTTTTCATGTCAATAACTTATAATTTAAAGCCAGCAAGAATGCACATTTCGACGCCGTCTGCGACACATTCTCATGGCATATCTATTCCATGAGAATTCAGATCAAGTTCTCCATTGGGCCAACGTTAAATATGGCCCAGCCAAATTGAAGGAATATGGTAGCTCTAAGATGAAGAGATATGGTAGCTATTGTTCTGAGACAAATATGAGTAGGCTGCGACGACTAGATATTGTTTACGAAAGGTCCCATAGCAGCCGCCCTTGACCTTGTTATGAAGTTTATAATCATATTTTACTTTTCGGGTTTATCTCACCCGGGAATTATCTATGAAAAAGCAAGTAGGCCATTATTTTTGGCTTGTGCTTACCTGCATCCTGAAAGACCACCGACAGCCTGAGCAGACAGGCCACCACCATATAAGCTAGTAAATGTTAACCTCATTGGGTATTTGTCCTAGAACAAAGGAAAGGTGTGTTGTTTGTGTTGAAGCCTGAAGGTAGGTGTCTTGAAGCCGAAGGTAGGTGTCTTGAAGCCGAAGGTAGGCATATACAGTGTTGAAGGTAGGCATATATAGTGTTGAAGGTAGGCATGAAGGTAGGCATATGGTGTTGAAGGTAGGCATATACGGAAAAATAGCCAAAGTGAAATTTAGTGAAAGCCCATACCCTTACGATGCCCACTATGAGATACATCAAAGACTGAATAGAACACAATTGACATTGTTTATACTTTGTATTGCAGACAATGCACATGAGGTCATACAAAATACAGATTAACTTGTGTGGCATTTGTCACTGACTGCGGTTGTTGCATGTATTGACTGACTAAGCTGACAACAAAAGACTAAGACACAAGACAATTAGAGCTTTGGGCTCTTGGTCCCAAAAGGATATGGTTCTTCAATCTTCACCCATAAACAACACAACAACATGATACAGATTCCATCTAGATTCAAGGTTGACCATTCATGCTGCCGCCTGCCAGTGTCCAAGTGTAGCTTGCCGGCCCAGCTATAGACAGTGATGAAGCTAGGAAATCCCTGGAGTGAAGGTCTTCAGGGTTGTCCTCTCTCCTATGATGATAGCAGCCTGTAAAATAATAATGTATGTTATTTTTTTCCTATCTTCTCAATTCTGACATTTTTATGCTTGTCAGCCATTTGCACCCACAGACTAAAAAAAATCATTCTTTACAGTCAAAGTTTTCATGGAACAAAACTTTCAAGTTCAGAAAAATGGAGAAAGGGGCCACTTTTCTGACACTGGTGCCGTACTATGGGAGGTGAGGTTAGGTTAGGTTAGGTTAGGTGCCGGTGCCGTACTATGGGAGGTGAGGTTAGGTTAGGTTAGGTTAGGTGCCGGTGCCGTACTATGGGAGGTGAGGTTAGGTTAGGTTAGGTTAGGTTAGGTTAGGTGCCGGTGCCGTACTATGGGAGGTGAGGTTAGGTTAGGTTAGGTTAGGTGCCGGTGCCGTACTATGGGAGGTGAGGTTAGGTTAGGTTAGGTTAGGTGCCGGTGCCGTACTATGGGAGGTGAGGTTAGGTTAGGTTAGGTTAGGTGCCGGTGCCGTACTATGGGAGGTGAGGTTAGGTTAGGTTAGGTTAGGTGCCGGTGCCGTACTATGGGAGGTGAGGTTAGGTTAGGTTAGGTTAGGTGCCGGTGCCGTACTATGGGAGGTGAGGTTAGGTTAGGTTAGGTTAGGTGCCGGTGGTGTACTATGGGAGGTGAGGTTAGGTTAGGTTAGGTTAGGTGCCGGTGCCGTACTATGGGAGGTGAGGTTAGGTTAGGTTAGGTTAGGTGCCGATGCCGTACTATGGGAGGTGAGGTTAGGTTAGGTTAGGTTAGGTGCCGGTGCCGTACTATGGGAGGTGAGGTTAGGTTAAGTTAGGTTAGGTGCCGGTGCCGTACTATGGGAGGTTAGGTTAGGTTAGGTTAGGTTAGGTGCCGGTGCCGTACTATGGGAGGTGAGGTTAGGTTAGGTTAGGTTAGGTTAGGTTAGGTGCCGGTGCCGTACTATGGGAGGTGAGGTTAGGTTAGGTTAGGTTAGGTGCCGGTGCCGTACTATGGGAGGTGAGGTTAGGTTAGGTTAGGTTAGGTGCCGGTGCCGTACTATGGGAGGTGAGGTTAGGTTAGGTTAGGTTAGGTGCCGGTGCCGTACTATGGGAGGTGAGGTTAGGTTAGGTTAGGTTAGGTGCCGGTGCCGTACTATGGGAGGTGAGGTTAGGTTAGGTTAGGTTAGGTGCCGGTGCCGTACTATGGGAGGTGAGGTTAGGTTAGGTTAGGTTAGGTTAGGTTAGGTGCCGGTGCCGTACTATGGGAGGTGAGGTTAGGTTAGGTTAGGTTAGGTGCCGATGCCGTACTATGGGAGGTGAGGTTAGGTTAGGTTAGGTTAGGTACCGGTGCCGTACTATGGGAGGTGAGGTTAGGTTAGGTTAGGTTAGGTGCCGGTGCCGTACTATGGGAGGTGAGGTTAGGTTAGGTTAGGTTAGGTGCCGGTGCCGTACTATGGGAGGTGAGGCTAGGTTAGGTTAGGTTAGGTTAGGTTAGGTGCCGGTGCCGTACTATGGGAGGTGAGGTTAGGTTAGGTTAGGTTAGGTGCCGGTGCCGTACTATGGGAGGTGAGGTTAGGTTAGGTTAGGTTAGGTGCCGGTGCCGTACTATGGGAGGTGAGGTTAGGTTAGGTTAGGTTAGGTGCCGGTGCCGTACTATGGGAGGTGAGGTTAGGTTAGGTTAGGTTAGGTGCCGGTGCCGTACTATGGGAGGTGAGGTTAGGTTAGGTTAGGTTAGGTGCCGGTGCCGTACTATGGGAGGTGAGGTTAGGTTAGGTTAGGTTAGGTGCCGGTGCCGTACTATGGGAGGTGAGGTTAGGTTAGGTTAGGTTAGGTTAGGTTAGGTGCCGGTGCCGTACTATGGGAGGTGAGGTTAGGTTAGGTTAGGTTAGGTGCCGGTGCCGTACTATGGGAGGTTAGGTTAGGTTAGGTTAGGTTAGGTGCCGGTGCCGTACTATGGGAGGTGAGGTTAGGTTAGGTTAGGTTAGGTGCCGGTGCCGTACTATGGGAGGTGAGGTTAGGTTAGGTTAGGTTAGGTGCCGGTGCCGTACTATGGGAGGTGAGGTTAGGTTAGGTTAGGTTAGGTGCCGGTGCCGTACTATGGGAGGTGAGGTTAGGTTAGGTTAGGTTAGGTGCCGGTGCCGTACTATGGGAGGTGAGGTTAGGTTAGGTTAGGTTAGGTGCCGGTGCCGTACTATGGGAGGTGAGGTTAGGTTAGGTTAGGTGCCGGTGCCGTACTATGGGAGGTGAGGTTAGGTTAGGTTAGGTTAGGTGCCGGTGCCGTACTATGGGAGGTGAGGTTAGGTTAGGTTAGGTTAGGTGCCGGTGCCGTACTATGGGAGGTGAGGTTAGGTTAGGTTAGGTTAGGTGCCGGTGCCGTTCTATGGGAGGTGAGGTTAGGTTAGGTTAGGTTAGGTGCCGGTGCCTTACTATGGGAGGTGAGGTTAGGTTAGGTTAGGTTAGGTGCCGGTGCCGTACTATGGGAGGTGAGGTTAGGTTAGGTTAGGTTAGGTGCCGGTGCCGTACTATGGGAGGTGAAATATCAGCCGTATTATGGGAGGTGAAATATCAGTCCCGCGACAGTCTCAGCCCCCCCCCCCCCCCCCTCCCCCTGCCTCCAGCTGCTGTGGTCTCGCGCCCAGTTCTGTCTCGTCCACGGTCTCCGAGCACCGTCCCCCCCCCCCCCCCCCGGCCCGGTGCTGCTCCTCCGGCCCGGTGCTGCCCCCTCCCCTCCTCCCCCCGGCCCGATGCTGCTCCTCCGGCCCGGTGCTGCCCCCTCCCCTCCTCCCGGCCCGGTGCTGCTCCTCCGGCCCGGGGCTGCCCCCTCCCCTCCTCCCCCGGCCCGGTGCTGCTCCTTCGGCCCGGTGCTGCCCCCTCCCTTCCTCCCCCCGGCCCAGTGCTGCTCCTCCGGCCCGGTGCTGCCCCCTCCCTTCCTCCCCCGGCCCGGTGCTGCTCCTCCGGCCCGGTGCTACCCCCTCCCCTCCTCCCCCGGCCCGGTGCTGCTCCTCCAGCCCGGTGCTGCCCCCTCCCCTCCTCCCCCGGCCCGGTGCTATCCCATCCCCTCCTCCCGGCCCGGTGCTGCTCCTCCGGCCCGGTGCTGCTCCTCCGGCCCGGTGCTGCCCCCTCCCCTCCTCCCCCCGGCCCGGTGCTGCTCCTCCAGCCCGGTGCTGCCCCCTCCCCTCCTCTCCCCGGCCCGGTGCTACCCCCCCCCCCCCCTCCTCCCGGCCCGGTGCTGCTCCTCCGGCCCGGTGCTGCCCCCTCTGCCCCCTCCCCTCCTCCCCCCGACCCGGTGCTGTTCCCCCGGCCCGGTGCTGCCCCCTCCCTTCCCCCGGCCCGGTGCTGCTCCTCCGGCCCGGTGCTACCCCCTCCCCTCCTCCCCCCGGCCCGGTGCTGCTCCTCCGGCCCGGTGCTACCCCCTCCCCTCCTCCCCCCGGCCCGGTGCTGCCCCCTCCCCTCCTCCCCCCGGCCCGGTGCTGCTCCTCCAGCCCGGTGCTGCCCCCTCTCCTCCTCCCCCCGGCCCGGTGCTGCCCCCTCCCCCTCTCCCCCCGGCCCGGTGCTGCTCCTCCAGCCCGGTGCTGCCCCCTCCCCCTCCCTCCGGCCCGGTGCTGCTCCTCCAGCCCGGTGCTGCTCCTCCAGCCCGGTGCTGCCCCCTCCCCCTCCCCCGGCCCGGTGCTGCTCCTCCAGCCCGGTGCTGCCCCCTCCCCCTCCACCCGGCCCGGTGCTGCTCCTCCAGCCCGGTGCTGCCCCCTCCCCCCCCCCTCTCCCCGGCCCGGTGCTGCTCCTCTATCCCGGTGCTGCCCCCTCCCCTCCTCCCCCCGACCCGGTGCTGCTCCTCCAGCCCGGTATTGCCCCCTCCCCTCCTCCCCCAGCCCGGTGCTGCTCCTCCAGCCCGGTGCTACCCCCTCCCCTCCCCCGGCCCGGTGCTGCTCCTCCGGCCCGGTGCTGCCCCCTCCCCTCCTCCCCCGGCCCGGTGCTGCTCCTCCGGCCCGGTGCTGCCCCCTCCCCTCCTCCCGGCCCGGTGCTGCTCCTCCGGCCCGGTGCTGCCCCTCCCCTCCTCCCCCCCGGCCCGGTGCTGCTCATGCGGCCCGGTGCTGCCCCTCCCCTCCTCCCGGCCCGGTGCTGCTCCTCCGGCCCGGTGCTGCCCCCTCCCCTCCTCCTGGCCCGGTGCTGCTCCCCCGGCCCGGTGCTGCCCCCTCCCCTCCTCCCCCCAGCCCGGTGCTGCTCCTCCGGCCCGGTGCTGCCCCCTCCCCTCCTCCCCCGGCCCGATGCTGCTTATCCGGCCCGGGGCTGCCCCCTCCCCTCCTCCCCCCCGGCCCGGTGCTGCTCCTCCAGCCCGGTGCTGCCCCCTCCCCCCCTCCCCCCGGCCCGGTGCTGCTCCTCCAGCCCGGTGCTGCCCCCTCCCCCCTCCCCCGGCCCGGTGCTGCTCCTCCGGCCCGGTGCTGCCCCTCCCCTCCCCTCCTCCCCCTGCCCGGTGCTGCTCCTCCAGCTCGGTGCTGCCCCCTCCCCTCCCCTCCCTCCCCGGCCCGGTGCTGCCCCCTCCCCTCCCCTCCTCCCTCCTGCCCGGTGCTGCTCCTCCAGCTCGGTGCTGCCCCTCCCCTCCCCTCCCTCCCCCCTGCCCGGTGCTGCTCCTCCAGCTCGGTGCTGCCCCCTCCCCTCCCCTCCCTCCCCCTGCCCGGTGCTGCCCCCTCCCCTCCCCTCCCTCCCCCTGCCCGGTGCTGCTCCTCCAGCTCGGTGTTGCCCCCTCCCCTCCCCTCCCTCCCCCGGGCCCGGTGCTGCTCCTCCAGCTCGGTGCTGCCCCCCTCCCCTCCCCTCCCTCCCCCCGGCCCGGTGCTGCTCCTCCAGCTCGGTGCTGCCCCCTCCCCTCCCCTCCCTCCCCCCGGCCCGGTGCTGCTCCTCCAGCTCGGTGCTGCCCCCTCCCCTCCCCTCCCTCCCCCCGGCCCGGTGCTGCCCCCTCCCCTCCCCTCCTCCCCCCTGCCCGGTGCTGCTCCTCCAGCCCGGTGCTGCCCCCTCCCCTCCCCTCCTCCCCACTGCCCGGTGCTGCTCCTCCAGCTCGGTGCTGCCCCCTCCCCTCCCCCCCTCCCCCCGGCCCGGTGCTGCTCCTCTCTCGCCTAGCGCACCATATCGCTGCGTGCGGCCCGGCTCCGATCCCAGCCCCGACCCAGACTCGTCCATGATAATAGCAACGTATTCGTATACGGATTCATATACGGATTCGCGTACCTTTCAATTTCCTTCAAACTCACACCAATTGTACCTTATGATGAGACGATCACACGGATAAAATATTTCCGAGGTAACGGAAACGGTTTGACCGCTAGTGCACTGGAAACAAAAATATGGAAAGAGGGCGTACCTTTCAATTTCCTTCAAACTCACACCAATTGTTAAAGTCAAAGTCATGTATTAAGATACATCCACGTTGTGGGTGTTACGTATCCAGCAGAGTACATGTGTAGTGATATATGAATACAAAAGCACAGTGTAAACACGATAAAAAGCAATACGATCGCGGTCAGTAAAAGAGAACACACATTGTACATGGTAGGCCTGTCATCCCACGGTATGAGGCTTAACCACCAACCATAAGACAATTGAAGTGTTCAATGCAGGTCACATGCTATACGCAGATAGGAAACTGCAACCCCGACTGCGGGTGTTCACCTTAGACCTTAGAGATGCCAGTGTTCCAGGTTTTCGCCGCTCTAAATGCAAACGCTCGCTGGCTGCTCGACAGTTTACACAACGGCAGTTCCAGCGCTCCTGCCGCAGCAGCTCGGGACTCGCGTAGCGATACATGGGCTCGCCGGACAAACATGGCCCTGATGGCGGGAGGACACCGATTGGCGTTAAGCGCTCTGTGCACCTGGATGCGGTCGTGCCGGTGCACCATCTCATCGACTCTCTGCCAGCCAAGCGATACCAGGGCAGGTGTCACATGCTCAAAACGTCGCACTCCCGTCGCCAGCCTGGCCGCAAAGTTGACAGTCTTTTGCACTCGGTGCAAGTGACACTGGGCGGCTCCTCCCCAAACGGATAGACAGTATTGGATATGGGGAAATACGTGGGCGTGGATGAGGAGTTTAGGGGCATCAGGTGTGAAGTGATGGCGGATCTTGTATAGGGATGAAAGGATGGCGTTGCATCGTCGGACCACCATGGATATATGAGGTTCCCATGTCAGGTGCTGGTCGAGGAGGACTCAGAGTATTTTTACATTTTGGCATGGATAAATTTCCGGGCCGGACAGAGTGATGTGAAAGTCTTTGGCCTTTTTGAGGGATGCTTTGGCTCCGATGATGGTAAAGGAAATCTTGTTCGGATTGATTTTCCGACTGTTTGCCTGAAACCAATTTTGGAGATGGAGAATCGACTCTTCGACCCGCACCTTCAGGTTGGATAGGCCGTCGGCAGTGGGTGATGAATGGTCAATGAGCTGAGTGTCGTCGGCGTAGGACAGGAGGCGGCCGTGGGTGAGGAAGGAGGACAGGTCGTTGATGAAGATGAGGAAGAGGACTGATCCGACGAAGGAGCCCTGAGCTACTCCGTGGGTCAGTGGGAGAGGAATGGAGGAGCCGCCGCTTACCGTCTGTTTTCGGTCTTGGAGGTAACCCCGGAACCATGGCGACTGCACGCCATACCACTCAAGCTTATCCAGGACACCATGATCGACACTGTCGAAGGCTTTGCTCAGATCAAGCGTCGTTAGCGACGCGACTTGGCCCTGGTCAACCTTTTTTAGATCCAGTCGACAGCGTCGAAGATGGTGTCCCCCGTGGAGTGGCACGGTTGATACGCATACTGACATGGGGAGAGTACGTGGTTGTGGACTAGATAAGAGACGAGTTGAACGGACACTACTTTTTCAGCAATTTTTGAAAGCACCGGTAGGATCGAAATTGGCCGAAAATTGTTCATATCTTAGCGGTCGCCCAATTTGTGGACTGGGGTAACCCGTGCTATTTTCCAAGCTGTGGGAAAGGTGGATGTGATGATGGAGTGGTTGATGAGATGGAGGATGTGATGACCGACAACGGGGAAACACTTCACAATAGCAAATAAAGGGATGCCATCCACTCAGATTGCACGGGAGGAGCTCATACCACTAATGGCCCTAGAGAGCTCAGGCAAGGTGGCTGGCCTCAGCACCAGCGCAGATGCACACGCGCGCGGCGGACGAGGTACACAGCCGGCACCACCGACACGAGCGACTTCGGCAGCGATGCGCGGGCCAACCGACGCGAAGTGCGCATTAAGCTCGTCAGCCCTGTCGGTGACGTCGTCACAGCCTGAGGGGGTGACGCCTGCTGGCCGGAGAGCGAAGCTCTTCATCTGACTCCAAACACTTCGTCGGTCCGTCAGCAGGCCGTCGCAGAGAACCGTTTGGCGCTTCCGTTTGGTGCGGATGAGGAGGCTCTCACTTTGTTGCGGCTCAGCTGGTAGCTGCGCCGTGCCTGAGGTGCCCTCTCGTCCTCCCAGGCTCGTCTGGCGGAGTCGCGCTCCTCCATTGCTTCCGTGATGTCTGGGTCATCACGGATCCACGGGCAGTCCGGGCGGTGCCGTCTGACCGTGACTGACGGGCAGTGCTCGTCGACGGCCTCGTTACAGATGCCCATGAAGACTGCGAGTTTGTCGTCCACTGACGTGGCGCTGTAGAGGCGCCCAGTCGTCAGTCAGAAGACGGAGACACAGTGCGTCCCAGTTAACACGCTTCCAGGGTCGCAGCGTGACGGGATCCGGGCGTGGAGGGCGCCGACGACGGAGCTGAGCCCTGAGAATGATCGACTGGTGATCAGCAACGGGCTCAGGGAGAACTGAAGCAGATGATAAATGGTTAGTCAGGTTAGTTAAATCAAGTCGAGCAATGTGGGTGTTGGATGGATATGAGTGGGACGGTCAACAAGCTGTAGCAGGCTAAGGTCATTGATGATGTTCTTGATACCGCGAGTCCCCGGCTTGGAGTCGTCTAGCATGTTGAAGTTGAAGTCGCCCATGACAACCACGGGGTGGCCGGTGGAGACCGCTGCCTGGAGCTGCTCCTCGATGAGTTCCAGCCCTCTGGTGACAGGCGAGCCGGGAGGTCGGTAGATGGCGCCTACTACAACGGTCCTTCAACCGGTGCCTGTCACGGAGAGCCACAGTGACTCTACTGCAGGCTCGGAGCCACCGAAATCCAGACGCGTCGTCCTGAGGTGATCTTTCGTCAGGATGGCGACTCCGCAACCACGAACGGTGCGTGATCCCGGTGGGGAGGTACGGTCACATCTGGTCACAGTGTAACCGGGGAAGACCAGTACTCGGCTTGTGATGACAGGTCGCAGCCAGGTCTCGGAAATGCATAAGATGTCGAGATGCTGCTGGTCTAGAAGTACGTTGGCCTTATCTAGACGTGGGATGAGTGACCTGGCGTTGATGTGGCCAAAGTTGTAGAGCAGAGGCGGCCGAGTCGAAAGGCTAGCAGGAGCAGCGGCGATGAGCCGCCTGGTTTGCAGCAGGCTCCTCCGTGGCGGTGTCACCAGCGCGCTCTGCCGGCCCACGGCACCACCGTCGCCGGCACGGTGATCAGCCGTGGGAGTGTCCGGCACGGGGACGGACACTGAGGTCGGTCGCTGCAGCCAACGGATGTAAGTATCCGTACAGCCAGTGATAATGGTTGGGATGTGCCTGCGTCGGCCTGTTCCTCCACAGGTGGACAGCGCTTGAAGGGTAGCTTTCTCAGATGGCAGCGGCTTAAAGATGAGCTCGCCTTCTCTGTAGATGGCGCCACCATGCTGTTTCAACAGTTTGTCGACCCCGCGGAGTGCCTGCCGAATGATGTTCATGATGTTGCAGTTTAAAAAAGAAAGGTACACATCGGGATCGAACTCAGGTCGCAAGCTCAAATGCCAGGTATATTGTCCCTCCGCCAGAGATCCCCGGCGTCCACGGCTCGCTGTGGCCGGAGCAGATCGGCGCGGGTCCGGCGGCCGATCGAGAGGTTCCGGAATGGCGGCCGGCGCGAAAGCAGACTGAGTGAACGAGGCGAGTGGCGACAGCAGATCTTCAAAAACTCACACGGTTCTTGATCTTCCGAAGCGGCTGTCACACAGCAGATGGCCGCTGTCTTCCTGCGTGCGATGGTACACTTGTGGAGCCGAGAACCACTTAAAAATACATACAAACACTGAAAAGGTAGGAGCAGGAGGGAGCCGTGCATAGTGCGTAAACATGGCGTTGGGAAAGTTTGTACCTAATTGTACCTTATGATGAGCTGATCACACGGGTAAAATATTTTCGAGGTAACGGAAACGGTTTAGCCACTAGAGCACTGGAAACAAAATCCGGATTGAGGGCGTACCTTTCAATTTCCTTCAAACTCACACCATTTTTGTTTCCAGTGCTCTAGCGGCCACACCGTCTCTGTTACCTCGGACATATTTTACCCGTGTGAGTGATCGTCTCATCATAAGGTACATTTTGTGTGAGTTTGAAGGAAATTAAAGGTACGCCCTCCATCCATATTTTTGTTTCCAAATATCTAGCGGCCAAACCGTTTCCGTTACCTCGGAGATATTTTACCTGTGTGATCGGCTCATCATAAGGTATAATTGGTGTGAGTTTGAAGTAAATTGAAAAGCACGCCCTCAATCCGGATTTTTGTTTCCAATGTTTTAGCGGTTGTTTCCAGTGCTCTAGCGACCAAACCGTTTCCGTTACCGCGGAAATATTTTATCCGTGTGATCGTCTCATCATAAGGTACAATTGGTGTGAGTTTGAATGAAATTGAAAGGTACACCCTCAATCCGGATTTTGTTTTGCCAGTGCGGGCCAGTAGCGGTCAAACCGTTTCCGTTACCTAGGAAATATTTTACCCGTGTGATCGTCTCATCATAAGGTACAATAGGTGTGAGTTTGAAGAAAATTGAAAGGTAGCCCTCAATCCGGATTTTGTTTCCAATGCTCTAGCGGTTGTTTTCAGTGCTCTAGCAGCCAAACCGTTTCCGTTACCTCGGAAATATTTAATCCGTGTGATCGTCTCATCATAAGGTTACAACTGGTGTGAGTTTGAAGGAAATTGAAAGGTACGCCCTCACTCCGCATTTTTGTTTCCAGTGCGGGCTAGTAGTGGTCAAATCGTTTCCGTTACCTAGGAAATATTTAATCCGTGTGATCGTCTCATCATAAGGTACAACTGGTGTGAGTTTGAAGGAAATTGAAAGGTACGCCCTCAATCCGCATTTTTGTTTCCAGTGCGGGCCAGTAGTGGTCAAATCGTTTCCGTTACCTAGGAAATATTTTACCCGTGTGATCGTCTCATCGTAAGGTACATTTGGTGTGAGTTTGAAAGAAATTGAAAGGTTCGCGAATCCGTATATGAATCCGTATACGAATACGTTGCTATTATCATGGACGTGACCCAGACGCCGTTCGTGCGCTATCGCCACGGGGCCGTCACACCAACAGACAACCATAGGCTAATGAGGTATTATTATTCGCGGCCGCATCGTGACGTCGGATTAATTCGCACCTGATTAGCGTGGCTGGAATGCGGTGGCGTGGCGCGAAACGAATTGGACGAGCCGCCGCCGGCCGCCGCCAGGGGCGCTCGCGTCGCCGCCCCGCCGCCGCGCCGGTGCCAGTGCCGGGCCTCTCTATCGACTCGGCGATTCTGAGCGTGAGACGCAGTCGTGCCCGGCACCCGCTGAACGGATAATCACCGCCCTAGGAATGTAATGGGCCTAATTTGATAATAGAACACAAAATTTAAGCGCAATTTAAGTTCCATTCGGCTTGCCAATCGCGCTCGGTCACGAACGCCTTGCATTACGTGCGGCGGCCCGTGCTCGGGGCGCGGCCGCGTCGCACGACCTGACCCGACACGGCCAGTCCAGACCACTGCCTGGCTTCATCCGCCGGCTCCAATCGAGAAGCCAAGCACGTACCGGAGCGCCGCTAAATGCCAGCTCTGCCATCGGCTGATGGACTCCGGAGGTGGCGCGGCGCGGCAGCCCGCGGCGCGCCGGAGTGGGTTCGCGACCCGGCCGCGGCCGGTCAGTCAGCCGCTCCCAACACAATTAGAGCGCGCGCAGAGTCTGCTGCCGGTGACGCCGCGGCCGGTCAGTCAGCCGCTCCCAACACAATTAGAGCGCGCGCCGAGTCTGCTGCCGGTGACGCCGCGGCCGGTCAGTCAGCCGCTCCCAACACAATTAGAGCGCGCGCCGAGTCTGCTGCCGGTGACGCCGCGGCGCCGTATTAAAGACGCTATTACCGCCGTATTAAAGTGCAGTTAGGCGCTATTACCGCAATACGCGGCGATATCTAATTTGACCGCACATGTGTTTTAGCGCAGCGTCAGTCGTAATTGCCTCATTACCGGCGACAAATGTTGAATAATAACAGCGCAGCGCCCACTGAGTAACACCTGCGGCTGGACAATGATATCTAAATCGGTGCGGCTGGCCGGCGCGTCTGATTGTTCGGTAATGGTGCAACTGACGGCGGCCGGCAATCGATGCTGATTGGGCCCGCCGGTAATGGGTGGGGGTAATGGCGCCGGTAACCGGAAGTCAGGCCAGGCCCGCAGTGCTGACCTGCTCCTGATGCTGCACCGCTGCCCGACACCGTCCTCCGGGCCCGCTCCGGAGCACGTCAGGCCCGCAGTGCTGACCTGCTCCTGATGCTGCACCGCTGCCCGACACCGTCCTCCGGGCCCGCTCCGGAGCACGTCAGGCCCGCAGTGCTGACCTGCTCCTGATGCTGCACCGCTGCCCGACACCGTCCTCCGGGCCCGCTCCGGAGCACGTCAGGCCCGCAGTGCCGACCTGCTCCTGATGCTGCACCGCTGCCCGACACCGTCCTCCGGGCCCGCTCCGGAGCACGTCAGGCCCGCAGTGCCGACCTGCTCCTGATGCTGCACCGCTGCCCGACACCGTCCTCCGGGCCCGCTCCGGAGCACGTCAGGCCCGCAGTGCCGACCTGCTCCTGATGCTGCACCGCTGTCCGACACCGTCCTCCGGGCCCGCTCCGGAGCACGTCAGGCTCGCAGTGCCGACCTGCTCCTGATGCTGCACCGCTGCCCGACACCGTCCTCCGGGCCCGCTCCGGAGCACGTCAGGCCCGCAGTGCCGACCTGCTCCTGATGCTGCACCGCTGCCCGACACCGTCCTCCGGGCCCGCTCCGGAGCACGTCAGGCCCGCAGTGCCGACCTGCTCCTGATGCTGCACCGCTGCCCGACACCGTCCTCCGGGCCCGCTCCGGAGCACGTCAGGCCCGCAGTGCCGACCTGCTCCTGATGCTGCACCGCTGCCCGACACCGTCCTCCGGGCCCGCTCCGGAGCACGTCAGGCCCGCAGTGCCGACCTGCTCCTGATGCTGCACCGCTGCCCGACACCGTCCTCCGGGCCCGCTCCGGAGCACGTCAGGCCCGCAGTGCCGACCTGCTCCTGATGCTGCACCGCTGCCCGACACCGTCCTCCGGGCCCGCTCCGGAGCACGTTAGGCCGCTGTGTGAGACGTCACGTGTCTTGTTAGCGCGGAAATCGCAGGTCAGCCCCCATGGTGACATGCGACAAACTTGATAGACTAACCGAGTGGTTTGGAGCCATCATAGGGAAATGACACAATTGATGAATACTTTATGCTTTTCAGGAATAAAGATCCGGTTCCTTGAGATAAAAATGCATGTGCCGTGTGCCACTTTGTGCCACTATCATGAATTCAAATGTTCTCGGAATTTTCTAAAAATGTCTATTATTTGGCCTCTGTCGCCCGGATATCTGCGTTCCCACGATACAGAAGCTGGACTATGCCCGTATCACCTAAACGTCTTCTGACCGTTACGGCACCGTGCACCTATTCGTGTTGGCCTGCTATAGCCTGCTATTAGCCTGCTATAGCGGGTGGGCGCTGTTCCCACACGGACGGACCGGATATGTCGGCGCGGTGTGTCGTTCGTTCCACGAGAGGTGCACACAGCACCTCTCGATTTGTTGGTGACACGCGGTGTTTCGACATGTCTCCATGGGTTTCAGCTGAGGCACATTACCACAGCCCCTTCCTCTGCAGTCGACGTCTGGCTACCACAGCCAGAGCTTCACATTACCACAGCCTCCTTCCTCTGCAGTCGACGTCGCCGCCGGGGCAGGGCGGGCGGCCATAGCCTCCTCTCCCTCACCAGCGGGGACAGGGCGGGCGGCCATAGACCCACATTAGGTCGCCCACTGTCGTCACTCGTTAAGTCATATATAGGAAGTTTTCATTGACGCCAGGGAACAGCTTGAAACTTCCTGGTACACAAGATAGAGGTGGATTCTTAAAGGGAAATAATTACCTTTTCCCACAAAAATGGAGTTAGCACTTAAAATCGACAGACGAGGCCAAAATATGATGTAAATTCATCGCATTTTGCATATAAAAATTCCTTCCGAGAGATATTTCAAGTTAAACTTGATAAGCGTTCCACACTTTTAACGACCGATATTTGCAAGTACTTTTCGGCTTCCATCAAACTGCGGGCTATTCCCGTGTTGCTTTTTACGCAATGGTGTGGACAATATATTTTGCGTTCTGCTTGTGATTATATGTCCGCACATCCTTTACAATTAACAACCATTGAATCCAAAGGAAACCAAATTAGCGGTTAACTTTTTCACCCCTTACGGCGGCCTAGTTAGTGGTTGCGACCCTCAATTTTTGAAAATGTGTTCACATATTTTCAACATTAGGAGTTTTGTATAGTTTTGTCTCTGGCTGTATATAACACTATGCTGTAGCTTATCATGATAAAGAACCATCCCCCCCCCCCCCATAGCAATCATGATAAAAACGGGCAATTGAAATCGGAAGTTCACTCTTGCACCCAACGGCGACATATTTAGTGTCGGCGATTTGGTTAGCAGTGCCCATTCAACAACGTTGAACAGATTTATACAAAAGCACCAGATGTGTCGATTTCCAATAGTGGAGGGAAAATACCGATTATGAACTCCTTAAGTATATGTACTTGCTTTTTCATTCTTCCAAACTTCCAACTTTGAATTAGGAAATAATTGTATTTAATTCTTAAATTTGGATCACATCATTTTAATACCAAAACGGCAGCCAAATAAATTGTTGCTAACAAAATAAAAAGGTTATTATTTCCCTTTAACAATGTAGATATAATGTTGAACGGTTGCGAATTTTTGATTTAAGAAATACAAAGTTAGTTTCTTCTTAATGTGAGAATACAACTTTTCAGGGCATGTTGCACGTCAATTTTCACGCAAAGAACATAGAGTAAGTGAACACAATAATCCGTCCCGGCTGTTGATCTGCTAATGCATTGCCTGTGACCTCATGTGACTGAATGGCTTCAATAGTAACACTGCGTGTGACCTCATGTGACTGAATGGCTTCAATAGTAACACGTCCGCATACACTCACACCAGTAGAGTAAGTGAACACAATAATCCGTCCCGGCTGTTGATCTGCTAATGCATTGCGTGTGACCTCATGTGACTGAATGGCTTCAATAGTAACATTGCGTGTGACCTCATGTGACTGAATGGCTTCAATAGTAACACGTCCGCATACACTCACACCAGTAGAGTAAGTGAACACAATAATCCGTCCCGGCTGTTGATCTACTAATGCATTGCCTGTGACCTCATGTGACTGAATGGCTTCAATAGTAACACGTCCGCATACACTCACACCAGTAGAGTAAGTGAACACAATAATCCGTCCCGGCTGTTGATCTGCTAATGCATTGCCTGTGACCTCATGTGACTGAATGGCTTCAATAGTAACACGTCCGCATACACTCACACCAGTAGAGTAAGTGAACACAATAATCCGTCCCGGCTGTTGATCTACTAATGCATTGCCTGTGACCTCATGTGACTGAATGGCTTCAATAGTAACACTGCGTGTGACCTCATGTGACTGAATGGCTTCAATAGTAACACGTCCGCATACACTCACACCAGTAGAGTAAGTGAACACAATAATCCGTCCCGGCTGTTGATCTGCTAATGCATTGCGTGTGACCTCATGTGACTGAATGGCTTCAATAGTAACACTGCGTGTGACCTCATGTGACTGAATGGCTTCAATAGAAACACGTCCGCATACACTCACACCAGTAGAGTAAGTGAACACAATAATCCGTCCCGGCTGTTGATCTGCTAATGCATTGCCTGTGACCTCATGTGACTGAATGGCTTCAATAGTAACACGTCCGCATACACTCACACCAGTAGAGTAAGTGAATACAATAATCCGTCCCGGCTGTTGATCTGCTAATGCACTGCGTGTGACCTCATGTGACTGAATGGCTTCAATAGTAACACGTCCGCATACACTCACACCAGTAGAGTAAGTGAACACAATAATCCGTCCCGGCTGTTGATCTGCTAATGCATTGCCTGTGACCTCATGTGACTGAATGGCTTCAATAGTAACACTGCGTGTGACCTCATGTGACTGAATGGCTTCAATAGTAACACGTCCGCATACACTCACACCAGTAGAGTAAGTGAACACAATAATCCGTCCCGGCTGTTGATCTGCTAATGCATTGCGTGTGACCTCATGTGACTGAATGGCTTCAATAGTAACACTGCGTGTGACCTCATGTGACTGAATGGCTTCAATAGTAACACTGCGTGTGACCTCATGTGACTGAATGGCTTCAATAGTAACACGTCCGCATACACTCACACCAGTGCTCTTTCTCATAAAGGTTTGGTAGTCAAATTATGTAGTATAATTGTAAGATTGTGTAGTACAGTTGTAAAATTGTGTTTCATAAAGCAGAAACTACTACTTACTACACTCGAGACTTTACAACTTTACAACTCTACAATGTTACTACAGAAACGCTACGGTTGCTTTTTAAAACGCGCGCATCTGTTTCATAAAGATCCTCGGATTTACGGAGTAGTAAAAAATGAAGCCAGTTTAACAACGCATTTTCACCCTGCTATTCACCGTTGTGCAATTGTGAACATGATAACTTAAACACTTCCAATGAGACAACAGACGAAACAAATTGGGATAAGAGATGATTAAATTGGGAATTAATGGCTTTCTTTTTCACAAATGATCGTTGCCAAGAGGGAAAACGCACTTTTAAAACCCTATTAGTGGCAGGGAGCAAATTTTGCCCACCCCTCGTGTTTTTTCTCAAATATCTCCGAAATGGCTGGACGTAGGCTTCTGAATTTTTCTGAGTTTTCCTAAAACTAGTCTGGGCAGTTTGTCTGAAAACTTCATGAACTTTCAAGAATTTAAAAATCGCATACTTTGGTCCTGGAATTTTACCGCCTTCGAATTTTGAATTTTCAAATGTGACCAGGATTTATCAATTTTGTATTGATTTGCTGTCGATCCATATAAGTTTTGTCAAAATCGGTCTATAGAACTAGGAGTTAAGAGGGATTAAAAAAAAAGTTATACAATTTGTGCATTTTGACCGCCTGTCGGCAATTTTCTTTAGAATGTAGATCAGTTTGAGTGGAGTCAAACCCTGTTTTAATTTTGAAAATCGGACTAGTAGATTTCGAGATCTCGGGGGGGGGGGGGGGGGGGAATCAGCCCCCCTGCCACTAATAGGGGTAGCCAGGAGCCTGTCACTAATAGGGTGAACTGGTATAGGCATCAGCAATGCGTGTGACTGTTAGTGGAAGTCATTTGTGCTTCCTACCTGAGATTGATGTTCTATATAATACACGTTATTGATAATTACGTTCACCATCAAACATGTGCCCATTTCTAGCATTAAGTTTCTCCGTTCCTCATCTTTTCACACCTCGCACGAGCCTTCACAGGTACTTACGCTTCAGAGTTCAGTTTTATAATTTATTATTTTAATATTGTTATAACAGTAATAGCTGGATTATCAACACTTCACCGAATTACTTGGATCACGATAAGTGTTTCCCTGAAATTAAGTGGCACATATATGAAGCTTGAAAGTGTTTATTTAGTTGGCGGTGTAGGCATGCCACCCCACGGGGTGCTGTTGTACCGTAAGTCTGCTCATGCCGACACATCCACCACCTCCCAGTACCGGTTTCACTGGCATTGGTCTGTTCCGAAACACGCTCCACATTCGACCCTTCGTGTTGTCCGTTGTCCGCAAGTCCGATACCGCCAAGGTGGCTGCTGCCAAGGTACCAACACAACGCACCCATCGTCGACACTGCTGCATTGGTTTTCATTCGGACGCTGGATTTCGGCAAGAGACGGACGCATAGGCGTCGGAGGCGGGGGTGGGGGGGGGGGACGAACATTTTCAGATTTTAACATTACGCCTATGGGCGTTGCATGGCAAGAATCTACTTCAAAATGCCTCCGGCTCCGTCCCACCCTACAAACTTTTAGAAGGTAGCGACGCCCTTGGATGGACGGCGGTTCACGAATTACAAAGGTTGTCTTGCACTCGGCCTGTTGTGATGTCTCCTCCAGGATGATGGCAGATTCCTCAGACAAGGTTCTGGAAAAGAGAACAAGAAATCATGATATTGAATAATACACATACAAGCTTACAAGGTGTTATACAGATGGAACCTACCACTTGCTTGAGTACATTTTTACTGTTTTATGGTTAATGATGCCCTTGGTGGTGAAACAAATACCAAACTAATTAAATGAGGCATCAATTTCATAAAGTTATACTTTATTTGAAACAGTTTCTAAACTTAAATTTTACAGACAATAATTAAATATATTATAGATTATAACCATTTCCTGCAACTTCTTGATATTCAGTTACAGTGGTTATAATTTAAAATACCTGTAAAAACAAATACTGCTTATGAACTGTTTAACAAACAAGTAAACTATTTATGTAATTGATACTTCATTTTATAAATTTCGCTTTTGTTTCGCCACCTAAGGTATCATTAGCTATTAAAAAAATATTACATAGGCAGTGCTATTCATGGCATTGCCTGAATCTAAATATTGTGTAAGTCTGTACGAGAATGCCCCTGTAAAACGTTATAATTATGAGCATTCCTATTAAAACATAACTTTGCATCATTCGGAACAAGTGTGATACTTGTTCAACAGTTAACACTACCAAACATAGGTACCCAACACAAATGTAAAATGATATTCACTAAATAAATTAAGAATACCTTCAGACGCTACCGATTACACAACATAAATAACAACATTATTTTCCTAGTATTTATTACAAAACAGCCATATACAAAAAGCAAAATGTGTCTTTATTTTACCATAAAGTATACCAGCAACCCAAACCCAGGTGACCCAGCATCCGCCCACCTATAGGCCTATAACGTTTGGAAGTTGCCAAACTAGTGAAAGGTGAATCACAAGCCGGGTTTTAATTAACCGATATCACTTACTTTGTATTGACGCTCTGACACCGTCTTCAGGTTTCTAATTTATGTAGCAATACACTACCACAACGGAACCAACCGCCCGACACACGCAAAGATGGCCATCGGAATGTTTTGTTTACATTACGCAACGGCGAGTTCAGAAGCTCAGCTTTCTTTTCAAACGCAAGGTGGCAGGAGTAGTTTAAATACGGCAAATAGCTTCTTGATAAAATCCTGCCGTCTGGCTCTATCCTAAACAAAATACTCTTCACGCACATTCTATGCGAGGAAACTGTAATAATACTTCATTTATGTCTTGGAGTGACCCACTCCTAGCTGTTACTAACCTTGACAAAGTTACTAACTTACAACAGTACAATGTACTACGCTTTATGAAACACGCGACAGTAGTAAGTAGTAAACTTGAAACTACAATTCTACTACTGTAGTAAGATTGTTAAAATTCTTTATGAGAAAGGCCACAGGACACATAACAATTGCATGTGCAGCCTCACTTTCTGATACTCCTTGTCTGAGGGTTGGTTGCCTGGCTTTAACTGGCATTAATAATTACTCGTTAGCGGGCTGTTACACCTGCCGTGTTGGGCACGGGACTCGCCGTGACAGTCGGCTGCAAAAGCGATCTGAGAGTGGTGCTGAGCCATCACGGCAGCACGGCACTCGGGTAACGCCAGACCAGAACGTGCCTAACGATGGTCACGCGTAAACGATCTGAGAGCGGTGCTGAGCCATCACGGCAGCACGGCACTCGGGTAACGCCAGACCAGAACGTGCCTAACGATGGTCACGCGTAAACGATCTGAGAGCGGTGCTGAGCCATCACGGCAGCACGGCACTCGGGTAACGCCAGACCAGAACGTGCCTAACGATGGTCACGCGTAAACGATCTGAGAGTGGTGCTGAGCCATCACGGCAACACGGCACTCGGGTAACGCCAGATCAGAACGTGCCTAACGATGGTCGTACATTCATCAGCAGGCTGACAATGGGTTTACACACAGCGTAGTGTTTACCTTATAACTTCACCTTGTGGTGGGTTGTACACCTGTTGGTGATTCACATGGTAAGTAATAAAGAATAAAGAAAAGTAATAATAAAGTAATACAGAATAAAGAAAAGTAATAATAAAGTAATACAGAATAAAGAAAGAAAAGAAAGACACGAAACATTAGTTCAGCGCAGACGTAAGTAAATGATCAATTTGCGAAGCACCCGTTAATATGTCCTGAGAAACTCATAGGGCTGTGAATAAAGTAGCTAAAAATATATAGAGAAAAGCTAGCGAAGGCAATAAAATATACGTCTACCTCCCAT
Organism: Chirona hameri; assembly: GCA_036785665.1. NCBI lineage: Eukaryota > Metazoa > Arthropoda > Thecostraca > Balanomorpha > Balanidae > Chirona > Chirona hameri. Next base: position 31,711 of record JAXIVJ010006690.1, on the reverse strand, counting down.
CTGCCGCAATAACCCCTACCGTGACTCACATCTGCCGCAATAACCCCTACTGTGACTCACGTCTGCCGCAATAACCCCTACCGTGACTCACAGCTGCCGCAATAACCCCTACCGTGACTCACATGAGTCACATCTGCTGCAATAGCCCCTACCGTGACTCACGTCTGCTGCAATAACCCCTACCGTGACTCACATCTGCCGCAATAACCCCTACCGTGACTCACGTCCGCCGCAATAACCCCTGCCGTGACTCACATCTGCCGCAATAACCCCTACCGTGACTCACATTTGCTGCAATAACCCCTACCGTGATTCACATGAGTCACAGCTGTTGCAATAACCCCTACTGTGACTCACGTCTGCCGCAATACCACCTACCGTGACTCACATCTGCCGCAATAACCCATACCGTGACTCACATGAGTCACAGCTGCTGCAATAACCCCTACCGTGACTCACATGAGTCACATCTGCTGCAATACTCCCTACCGTGACTCACGTCTGCTGCAATAACCCCTACCGTGATTCATAGCTGTCGTAATAACCCTTACCGTGATTCACAGCTGTCGTAATAACCCCTACCGTGATTCACAGCTAGCGTAATAACCCCTACCGTGATTCATAGCTGCCGTAATAACCCCTGTCGTGACTCACATATGTCGTAATAACCCCTACCGTGATTCACAGCTGTCGTAATAAGCCCTATCATGACTCACCGATGTCGTAATAACCCCTAACATGACTCACAGCTGGCGTAATAACCCCTAACGTGATTCACAGCTGCCGTAATAACCCCTATCATGACTCACATATGTCGTAATAACCCCTGCCGTGATTCACAGATGTCGTAATAGCCCCTATCATGACTCACATATGTCGTAATAACCCCTACCGTGATTCACAGCTGTCGTAATAACCCCATAACATGACTCACATATCTCGTAATAACCCCTGTCGTGATTCACAACTGTCGTAATAACCCCTACAGTGACTCACAGCTGTCGTAATAACCCTTACCGTGACTCACATATGCTGCAATAACCCATACCGTGACTCGCATATGCTGCAAGAACCCCTACCGTGACCACAGCTACCTAAATAACCCCTAACGTAACTCACGTCTGCCGCAATAACCCCTACCGTATACCACAGCTGCCCAACAGACTTCTAACTTAAAACCCACAGCTGCACGGCATCGCTGATCTTCCCAAGTAGAACGGCTGTAATGTTTTCGAAATCATCATCAACATGTCTTAATTGGATGAATCTCGCTGCCACCGTATTGGAGGCTCGTAAAACTGTCACTCTTATCGACTGGGCAGACGAATGGCTGGATGGCTTGCATCATCGTCTCCCTCGTAATTCCATCATTTACTGTGATGAGCGATGTCACCGAATTTATCCGCAAGTGTCAATAGGGTAATTTGTACACAACCCGTTTTGCACGTCCCAAAATGGCATCTGATCGCCTTATCGCCTCTGCTAATATACAGGTGATTGGCAAGTCGGATAAGTGATGCTAACTACATGCATGTTTCTGGTTTGCTGTTACTTACTGGATGAAGGACTTGTGTTCGGCGATGTTCTAATCTCCTCAGCAATAACTCTACAAAATACACAAGGCACGAATGAATTACGATGTCAAGGTGGAGGGGCTTATCGGTATCGCCAAGGCCGTATACCAGCGGTATCACAAAGTATTCACAAATACCTAAGGTGAAAACTGACAGACACCAACTTGCTTATGAGTACCTACCCACTGCAAGAGCTTTCGGATTGCATGCAACTTTAAACGTATCTTGATACTTTCCCTAAAGTGTCCCCAACTGAAATACAAGTAAACATAATAGTTACCTGAATAAATCTTCTACTTCTGGTGAAACAAAGGAAGATGAAACATGTGGTATACCACATGTTTCATCTTCCTTTGTATCACCAGAAGTAGAAGATTTATTCAGGTAACTATTATGTTTACTTGTATTTCAGTTGGGGACACTTTAGGGAAAGTATCAAGATATTGACGCCTCCTGAGGTGTCAAGATCTTGACACATTTCCATTGCAATTGAATGGTCAGAATTGGTAATTTTCGAACGGCGATTTCGAATTAACTATTTGCATTTGTGAGTCAACCGAGACATAAATCTGAAGATTAGGCCTGAAACTTCGCATACAAATGTTCAATCGTGATATTAAATATATATTAATGGTAGAAAATAGCCTAAATCAAGGATCAAGAACTTGCGACCACAACTGAGCCGGGGCCCGCCGGTATCAATAAGTTGATAGCACCGTTTCTGGGCTGGGTATACCACCGATCAAGTTGTTGCGACCCCGTCAGCCTGCCGCACATATATGAGACCAGATTGATAAGCCGCAACTAAATTGTGAAATATAATGATTAGGAACCAACTGACAGATATTCTTAAATAAATTACTGGTAACAGCGAATAAGTGTCCACTGTCCACGATATAAGTGTTGCCATCTGCATATAATTTGTTAAAGTGTAATAGAAGGCCGTATACCTAATAGCCAAAAATACCCAAACTTCGTGCTAATACCCAAACTTCGTGCAGTAGGAGTCGCTATGTGCAAACAAATCACGGCAGCACCGGTGTTGTGACCTAAACTTGGCATCGTCGTGACCAGGGCTGCGGAATCTAAGTCGATTACGGCCTGAGTCGGCAATACTGGCCAGAGCTGGAGTCGCCAAAATGGAACCTGGCCGGAGTAGGAGTCGCTAAAATGGAACCGACTCCGACCCCGGAGCGGAGCCGATCAGGGGCGCAGTCAGGGGAGGGGGATGGGGGGGGGGGGGGTGCGGGTTGAGTAGTATTTCCCAACCCCACTACGGGTTGGAGGCGAGCTTAAAGATCGACCAAGGTGACATTTGTATCAGCTAACCGGCAATTTTCTACAGCGACTAGTCTACGTTCAACTTTGTGGGCCTGGCGGGCTGCTAACTGGTACGGAGAGACCGTCTGCTGACGCCGAACGAAGCGGCTGGATCCGCCCCCTTGCCATGAACTCGCGAACGCCCAGATTTGTTCACCGAGTCTGAATTAAATTCCAGGACAACCTCCGTTATGCGCCAGTCGTAAAGCCATACTCAACTGTTCTATTATATTGTTATATTATTATCACATACCAGCACACACACTGGCGGATCCAGGGGGGGCCAATCCGGCCATGCCCCCCCCCCAAAAGCCTGGAAGGGGGGGCCAACATGTCTTTTGCCCCCCCCCAAAAAAATATATATAAATAACTGTAATATGAGCCTCAACGCATATAAAAAACAATAAAATTCCGTGTTCTGTGAAATTTTAAGAAAAAAAATGAACACGTTCATAAATAATTATTTCGTCGTCGACGAAGGAATAACTAGACCCACGACCAAGGGCGGATCCAGGGGGGGGGGCGAACGGGGCCATGCCCCCCCCCCCCCCCCCCAAGCCTGTTTAAGGGGGGGGGGGCAAACTATGTTTTGCCCCCCCCCCCCCAAAGACGTGAAATTTAATGCATGCTATATTTGCGTTTTTAGAACGGTACTGGGCATCCCAAAATTGCAGCAGTCAAAATCAAGCTAGCCTCAGTCAAAAACTGAAAAATTTCGCGCTGCTTCGCGGCATGACACAAGTTTCGCAATTGCATATACAAATTTGGAAAATTAATTCCATTAAGTGTCTTGCAGAGGCTCTCCTTAGCGGTAATTGCTGGCCCCAGGACCAACTCTCTTCATAAAATATTATCTTTAAAGCGGGCTACATGTTTAGCTTGTCTGCCGAGTTCCGAAAAAGGCGACGCGAACGCAAAGACGCGGACTTCGGCAACCGGAAGCTGTTCCAGCGGTGCCCAACTTGTTGGCCCGAAGAGCTAATAGTGGGGACCAGGCCAGGACTATCTCCCCAAGCCATCTCCCCCAGGCTCCTCCAGATCCACAGGGACCATTTATGCGCGGAAATGTCGGTCTGCCTCTTGCTACTTTGAAACCATTTGCACCGTTACCAGTTGTTTGTTACAGTTCGGTACATAGGTATGTATACAGACTACAGTTATTATTATCATATGTACTATTGAGCGCAGACTGCCACCGGCCATCGTGATTTACTATCCGAGGCTAATGTATATGAAAAACTACCTTCATTTCAACATGTTGCATCATACCGAGATGTGCAACCAGGAAAAGGGGCTTGGCTGAGGCTTGGCTCCACTCACGGTCTGGTTCCAATATTAAAAATGCGTTTTCCACGACCTAAAATTAAAATGTTCACGCCGCTTCGCGGCGTCACATCAGTGGCCATCGTCATAACGAAGCCATCGTCATTGTCTTCGTTTCGTCGTAACGCTGAATTGAATGAATAACATTTTTAGCTTATTATCCTCTACAAGGCTAAGAAGCTAAAAATGCCAATGTTTCTGGGTTTTATCAGGCAAACCCGAGCAAAAAAAAATTCGCGCCGCTTCGCGGCGCTAAATAACAAGTACCTACTATAACATGCAAATCCACATTAGAAATGTTGCAAAGGCGCATAAACGCATAACAAATTGGGGTACATTTTTTTGTCGTCATTTCAGCCGAACCCCCACTCAAAAATTATCGGCGACGCCCCTGGGTACAGCTGACAATTGACATAGTTTTTCTCAGTGTAAGGCAATGTCGGAACAATACAAACTGCAAGCTGACATCTTTCCTTTTTCGATATCCCAAAAGGTCGAAAACCTAAAAAAAAATAGGGGAAAAAATCGAAATCGTGTGGTTGCAAAATAAAGTGGCCCAAATCCGGGAAGAAATTCGAAATTGGGGGTAGGTAAGGTCCGCTAAAAAAACGGTTTGGCCCCCCCCCCAAAACGGCCGGCTGGATCCGCCCTTGAGCACACACATACAGCCGCAAGCTTTACGGAAAATTTCGTTGAACATTATGTCCAGAACATTACATCTAGAACATTATGCACCCAACAAGTCACGGATCGTCAATGTATATGAACCCTCCCATAGCTGGGCAGCAGTTGGGGCGCAGCGAACAACCGGCGAGCGTCGTCGGGATTTGTCTCGCACCCTTTTTCGCTCCTTCAACTGCTCAACAACAAAGTACAAGCTTTCAGCCTGGTAGCAACTTCCACGACTGCATCGGACGGCCAACGTGCGATCATGCAGAACGGGAGTTGGTGGACGGTCCTGAGACAAAGGTGAACTGATCATACGAAATGTATGCTCCTAAAGGCCCTGAGAACATGTATCCGTTTCTCTAGACAATTTGGAAAAGTATTTTTCCACAAATGGTATTATCAGTCATGTCAAAAATGGTAATGCTCATTTAAGACTTAAGTATGCTTGAGCCACCCCCAAGTACGTATCCAATCCTACGGAATTACGGGCACGTAGCTATCTGAATGGGTGGCAGTATTGGACATATTGCCATCAACAACACATACAATTCACTTCATATTGGCAACTTTCAGGCGGCGTCGGCGCAAGTAGCTGCGGCTGCTGCGAAGGCGCTGACGCTGCTGGCGACGGGGGAGCCGGGGGGCCGGGAGGGGAGCCGGGGGGACCGGGAGGGGAGCCGGGGGGACCGGGAGGGGAGCCGGGAGGGGAATCATGCATCGGCGGAACTGGCAGTGGCGGCGGCTGGGCTGGCGGCGGCGGCAGCGGCGGCGGCTGGGCTGGCGGCGGCGGCAGTGGCGGCGGCTGGGCTGGCGGCGGCGGCAGCGGCGGCGGCTGGGCTGGCGGCGGCGGCAGTGGCGGCGGCTGGGCTGGCGGCGGCGGCAGCGGCGGCGGCTGGGCTGGCGGCGGCGGCAACGGCACTGGCGGCGGAGCATGGCTGGAATTTGGTGTGTGTCTCGGCATTCCTTGACACTACAAGTTTTATACTCATAAAAGTTGGAATACACATATGGGAATATCTATTCTCACCAAGCATGCTCACTGCCATAAGTGTTGTGAAAATTGAACCCTCCCAAACGACTATTTTCATTGGGACTAGGATGATAATAAATTAGGCATATGCTCTCGTCACCATGTAACATAAAAGAACCTTCGCTCAATCAGCAAAAGTGGTATTTTTAGACTTCTAAGGCCTAGTGTACCCAATTTTCTCCATTACAAATTACACACAATGCCCATTAACTAGTCATTTCCCTTGTCACTATGGTCATTTGGATACAAGAATGTGTGCATAAAGGACTGTGTTCAGGTTATCAAGTGCAATGCAAAACGAGCAGTCACATTCATTCCATCAGAAAACAACATTTCCAAAAAAGGACAGTGCTCACGTTACACGTTACGTTACACGTTACGTTACACGTTACGTTACACGTTACGTTACACGTTACGTTACACGTTACGTTACACGTTACGTTACACGTTACGTTACACGTTACGTTACACGTTACGTTACACGTTACGTTACACGTTACGTGGCTGGCGGCGGTGGCGGCAGAGGTGGCGGCAGAGGTCGCTGGCGGCGATGGCAGCGGCAACTGCATCAGCTGTGCTGGCGGCAGACCTCGTGCGAGTGCGATGCAGCAGGCGCAGCCAGAGGTCGCTGCGGCATGACAGCTCATCAGTCATGTTCCTCAACTGAGCAATACTCGTCTGTTACGTCAGCCACGAATTCCTCCCACAACTCCCTAAGCGCCGCCTTGGATTTCCCACTTGCACGCTTCGCCTCCCTAAGCGCCGCCTTGGATTTCCCACTTGCACGCTTCGCCTCCCTCAACATCTCGTCACGTCCAGCACCTTCCGTCGAAGCTTCGATGCGTGCCACCAGCGCTTCGAGTAACTGTAATTTGGTCAGGTGTTCCACAGAGTCGTCACTAGGCTCAACTAAAAAAAAACGCCCCGCCTAACCCCACCATTAAGTCTGATCAAGTAGTAAACAAGCCTACGCCATTAAGTCTGATCGAGTATTAAACAGGCCTACGCCATTAAGTCTGATCGAGTAGTAAACAGGCCTACGCCATTAAGTCTGATCGAGTAGTAAACAGACCTACGCCATTAAGTGTGATCGAGTAGTAAACAGGCCTACGCCATTAAGTCTGATCGAGTAGTAAACAGGCCTACGCCATTATGTCTGATCGAGTAGTAAACAGGCCTACGCCATTAAGTCTGATCGAGTAGTAAACAGGCATACGCCATTAAGTCTGATCGAGTAGTAAACAGGCCTACGCCATTAAGTCTGATCGAGTAGTAAACAGGCCTACGCCATTAAGTCTGATCGAGTAGTAAACAGGCCTACGCCATTAAGTCTGATCGAGTAGTAAACAGGCCTACGCCATTAAGTCTGATCGAGTAGTAAACAGGCCTACGCCATTAAGTCTGATGGAGTAGTAAACAGGTCTACGCCATTAAGTCTGATCGAGTAGTGAACAGGCCTACGCCATTAAGTCTGATCGAGCAGTAAACATGCCTACGCCATTAAGTCTGATCGAGTAGTAAACAGGCCTACGCCATTAAGTCTGATCGAGTAGTTAACAGGCCTACGCCATTAAGTATGATCGAGTAGTAAACAGGCCTACGCCATTCAGTCTGATCGAGTAGTAAACAGGCCTACGCCATTAGGTCTGATCGAGTAGTAAACAGGCCTACGCCATTAAGTCTGATCGAGTAGTAAACAGGCATACGCCATTAAGTCTGATCGAGTAGTAAGCAGGCCTACGCCATTAAGTCTGATCGAGTAGTAAACAGGCCTACACCATTAGGTCTGATCGAGTAGTAAACAGGCCTACGCCATTAAGTCTGATCGAGTAGTAAACAGGCCTACGCCATTAAGCCTGATCGAGTAGTAAACAGGCCTACGCCATTAAGAATACACTCCCAGTGATGTCATCAAGCCGGATGCACTGCCCGCTCCTTGTTACACTACCTACAGCTGGTGTACGGAAGTGTGACGCCTGCACAACCAATACCCTTCAAAGCACAGCCAATGTCACATCATGAACCAATCAAATGTAGCAAACCGTCACCAAGGTCACAAAGTGACACTACCTAGTAAAAAAAGCCTTGGAAGGTGCTATATTTCGATTTTATGGGACTATCCCACCTTAACATTATATTTGAGTTGAGATAGCCATTTTGATGGCTTTGCATTGAAATTAAGTATGGTAGCAGTTAAAACAACCACAATGATCTAATCAAAAAGATATTCGAGTTTCATTTTGACATCTGTAAAAAATAAGGCTCATGTGTATTTGAATAGGGCCTCTAAACCGACAGCGTCGTCCTTCTTTACCCAACTGGTGATGATAGTTGACTTGTTTTAAGGTCAGCCTTGGAATATTTTCGTCTTTCATTTCTCGATCCCCGGGTGGTTCGCAATCTAGAGGCTAGCACTATCAGCTGGAGTTGATGCAGCAGCTGGCCGCCAGGGACCGCTAGTGAGCCCGGGTGTTATGACGTCGCAAGCACATGGTACCAGTTAAATATTTAATGCTAAATATTTATTTATTTATAAATCAATCAATCCATCAATATTTAGTGGTACAATTTCTTGCGCCGTCATAACACCCTGGATCACTAGCGGTCCCTGGCGGCCAACTGCTGCAACAACTCCAGCTGATAGTGCTAGCTAATCTAGACACCAGGTGGTTCGCTTTTTCTGCGCAATAGATGTCGACAACAAATGGTGCCATACATTTGGCAGCACAAAATATTTCCCTCTTATTAAAAAAAAAAAAATGTGACGTCACCAACCCAACTTTCCGCTAAAACTAAAAGTTGAATATCTTCCAAGATAATCTTTTTTTATCGGGAAAAAAGTTCACGAACATGTTCAGCTCGGGGGGGGGTCCAAAGTCATATGGTAGCATGGGCGTGACTTTCACTACTAGCCCATAGGGTTCCATGTTAAATTGCTACTTTTCCAGCTCGATTTTCGAACTGTTCTTCACCTCGAATTCATATATCAAACACACTGAAAGAAAGCGGTAACATTTTTATTTCGATTTTTGGGGTCAAAGTGTCACGCCCAATCAACGGTTTACGAGTTATTAACCAAAGTATGACACCATCTCAACGATATAGTCGAAGGTCGCGGGATCGAATCCCGGGGATGCCAATAGTTTTATCGTAAAAGTGGCTACATACAGAGTTTGATCGGCAACATGCGGTGTTTTGCGCTTCTTTTATTTGGTATAACTAAATGATAAGAATCAGGAAATCTTATTTTAAAAAATATGAGATAATTTTGTATCTACTTAACCCTATTTGTAACAGGCTCCTGGCTACCCCTATTTGTAACAGGGGGGGGGGGGGGATTTCGCCCCCCGGAGATCTCGTGATCTACCCGTCCGATTTGCAAAAATGAAACGGTGTTTGGTTCCTCTCAACACGATCTACATTTCTAAATAATACAAATATCTAAATTTAGGATAGGGGGGCAACAGGGGGGCAAAAACTACAAATTTTAGTGGTATCTTTGATCCAACATACCTTTCATGTTTATCGACCGATTTGAACACAACTAATAGGAATCGATAGAGATTGAATTGGAAATTGATATATGACGGTGACGTTTGAAAATTAAAAATCATAGGCGTGTGCAGGTCACCCAATATGGGGGTGAAGTAAATGCGTAATAAAACCATTTTTTGATGTCGTTTTTTTTAAAATAAATGAAATGGTATGTGATTGTGACATTAGACAAAACAGTTATAAATCATATTTTTGCCATAGGCGGTACCAGGTTAGTGAAAAAGGGAGATAAATTGGGAAAAATATTAACCGCAGACAAGTTGCTACCCAGCACTATAAATATGTTACTGATCGTAGATAGTTCCTTTTTGCATGTTGTACTTCATCATAGGCGTATCCAGGATCCCAACTGGGGCGGCGCAAGACCTTTTGATAAGTATATTATCCGCTATTATAATACTAACTAGTCAACAGTGACTATTTCACTTCCAACTTCAATTGACATTGCTTACCCCCCTTTTTTCCCTACCTGGACTCGCCTATTATCTTATAATCGTTCGTAGAGTAGCCTGTGGTGCGTGTTTCATCCGAAAACTGCAGTATGTTATGTCATTGAACGTCCATGCCTCTTAGTTTCCTTGCAATAATATGACCCCCTTTCTTCCATTCATGAGCGCGCCTCTGCAAAAAAAAGACTTGATTCCCTTTTCTGGCCTCATATGTGCATATATTATTATAAGCTAAACGTCTATTGCGCCGTTATCACTGGCATATCGTCATCTCCATGCCAGTCACCCCCCTTTTCGTGTGCCTGAACACGCCCCTGAAACTCTATATGTAATAAATTATGCAAATAATGGAAGCAGAAGCTATCTTTTACATCTTGATAGCTATAAATGCCCCTTACATCGCTCTATTGGATTCCCGCCAAGCATTGAATACTTCCTGGAAACCCCCCTTTTCAAGCCTCTGAAACCGCCTCTGCCATGCAATTTTTATGATATTTCCTTAACATCAACTAATTTGCACTTGTTGCAGTCACCGTAAACCGATGTAACTCCTTTATGCTTGATGCAGTTAGGAAGAAACCGTGAAGATCGCATTTCCGTATTATCGCCAAATGTCGCCTCCGAACCCACCCAAAACTGGGCCCTGGAACCGCCTCTGTTCAGGTTAAGAACTCAAAATTTTGACTTCAAATGCGGTATTCAATTCTATGAAAAGTCCCAAAATTTAATGGGCCTTCTCCCAGCCATTCTGGAGATATCTGCGAAAAAACATGAGGGGGGGGGGCGGAACCCGCCCCCCCCCCCTGTTACAAAAGGGTTAAGCAAATATGTTAATTGTGCAAGTGCTAATTAGGTAACTAACATCACAGTTGCTCTGCGATGTTGCGATTATTTTTGTCAAGCGCAATTTTAACTGTTCTTATCAGATTCATAAATGATACCCATAGAATAAAGCCAAAGCATTTCTATTTTGATTTTTGGGGTTGAAATGGCAAGCCCAACCAATAGTTTTCGAGTTATTGGCCAAAGTATGACCCTATGATGTAGTCCAAGAGCATGGAATCAAATCCCGGCAAGACAAAGGTTTTATTGGCAGTCGTTTAGAACAACGTTATATGTGTTGTGTTGCGTAGTCCCTGGGACAAACACGCCACGGAACAGAGACTGTATTCGACACGTTCTCACGCGGGCGACTCAGACGCGACTGCGTTGGGCTCGGCCGGGTCTGTCCGGCTGCTGCGTCGGGCTCGGCCGGGTCTGTCCGGCTGCTGCGTCGGGCTCGGCCGGGTCTGTCCGGCTGCTGCGTCGGGCTCGGCCGGGTCTGTCCGGCTGCTGCGTCGGGCTCGGCCGGCTCTGTCCGGCTGCTGCGTTGGGGTCGGCCGGGTCTGTCCGGCTGCTGCGTTGGGCTCGACCGGGTCTGTCCGGCTGCTGCGTTGGGCTCGGCCGGGTCTGTCCGGCTGCTGCGTTGGGCTCGGCCGGGTCTGTCCGGCTGCTGCGTCGGGCTCGGCCGGGTCTGTCCGGCTGCTGCGTCGGGCTCGGCCGGGTCTGTCCGGCCGGCCATCTGGGGGAGGTGTCGGATGACTGTGTTTCCGACACCGGACATCTGGACACAGCAATATTGGCAATATACGGCGCCCTGTGTCTGTTATAATTTGATAACAGGAACGGGAAATATGAAATATAATTTCCATTTTCAAGCGCAATGTTGGGACTGGTCTTCTTCTCAAACTCGTGTATATTAACAATGGCCCTTGGCATGTTGTGGTCCATATTAGTAATGATGAAGTCTTAAAACAATCAACAAGAACTGAAAATTATAAGTGTTACAATCGAGATACTCTTATTAAATAGCATACCATCTTTCTTCGGTAAAACGGTCCTTCCCACTAGTCAAGCCGTATCAAAGCTGAAGCCAAAACAGGAAATATGTGAAAAGAAATTCAGTATTCGAGACCCAATCAGCTGCTGCTTCACAACACGACAACGGCACTCACACTATCCGTACCCGTACTCGGGATCCGATAAGCTGCAGCGGCACAACACGACAACGGCACTCACACTGTCCGTAGTCCGTACCCGGACTCGAGACCCGATATGCTTAGGCTTTCGTGACGCACTGTTTGCGCTTCCGTGCCGCCCGCCTTTCCATGACCTCCGCGCGCCGAGCACCATTTACCGCCTTCGTGCGAATAAATGTGCGGACGCGCGCAAAGGCCCTCCTAGCAGCAGCGGGTACGGAAGGGAACTTGTCGTGCAGTACACTCAGAAAAGCGGCCACCACTCTCGGTTTCCGGCTCAGCCGATTCGGCTCCAGCGCATGGTGAAGGCAGAACGCCTCTTCCATCTGTCGGAAACGTTCAAAGAATGCCTCCGTCGGGACCGTCAACCCTCCTTCACTCCGCATCCTGAGCCAGAGAGCCTCCACTGGCTCATCCTCGGTCTGCGAACACGGGGCGCCAAGAGAACGATCCCCCGCCTTGCGAGCCACGAAGCCACTCACATACGCCATGGCGCTGTCCGTCGCCGACGCACCTGATACTGGGCCGGCTGCTGCTGCGCTCGGGGCGGTGGAGCTGCCGGCTGGTGCACGACTTCTCTCGTACTCCTGCAGCAGCGACTCCATCTCCGGGTCCGGCTCCTCAGGCCCACAGTCGCGATCGTCGCTCGTCGATGGCTGGTCGGTGTCGGCCAGTGTGGCGCAGAAGGCACGCATGTCTGCGGCCACCTCCTGTGGGACGAAATCTACGGCCTCCTCCTGCAGCTCCCGCAGTTACTCCAGCTCCGACGGCACTGACTCTGGGTCCGTGTCCGGCTCGGGGGACGCCTGTTCTGCGCCCCCCCCCCCCCCCCCCGGTCTTGTCAGTGGGCTCACGCCGCTGTTCAAACCGAACAGGATGGTGATGAGGCGGAGGGAGGCGACAGCATCCACGGGGTTGGGGTTGGAGTTTGATACGCTCCTGCCCCCCACCATCCCGAAAAGTCCCTCTAGCCAGTCCTGTGTGAGGTGACGGGTCAGCAGGTACGTGCTGTCCCCAAACACAGCACGCATGTCGGCCAGGAGGCCGCGGACAGACCGGATGATGTCGAGCATGCCCTTCTGAAATGGGTACAGATGTTTAGCCGATCCGAAGCGCATGCCAAGCAGCTCTTCGATGGCTGCGTCCAGCACCGCCTCCTGCTCGTTGGTGGCCTTGCAGCCGCTGCGCAGGGACTTCGTGTCGGCGGGACTGGCGCTGTTGAGCACGTCGCAGGCGTTGTCAAACAGCTGGATGACATCCTCAGTGTATATTGAGTATGTGAGGAAGACCCTCATGCAGTCGGACGTGCTGCTGCTGACGAGCTGCTTGGCCGGTCTGACTTTCTGGCGAGACATGCCAGTCGCCTGTAACAGTGAGAACAATTATATACCTAGTTAATATAATCGTATTACAGAAGCACAACAGGACAATGATGCTGTAGTATTTGTGGCTGAAAATGCTACATATTGCTTTCGTTTGGCTGAATTGTTAAGGTATACCCTAAAAAGCAATTTTCAAAAGCAATAAAATTCAAAAACATACACTTCATATTTAGTTTAGATTGCAAGGAATGGTGCAGATTTCAAAAAGTGGTGTGTGTTGCTATGGCATAGTGTGCTTCAAAAGAAGATATAAAAGACTCAGGAGTCAGAACTTATGCAAAAATCATGATTTATACAAATATTAAGTACAAATACAATGATTATCCTATAATTGTTTACATAACTGGCTATAATATTGTCATTCACTTAACAAAGGGTTTGTCACTGGTCTAGTAGGTACCTCCGCTTTAAACACATGCCACCACATACAACTTAACCCTATTTGTAACAGGCTCCTGGCTACCCCTATTTGTAACAGGGGGGCGGATTCCGCCCCCCCCCCCCGGAGATCTCGAGATCTACCCGTCCGATTTTCAAAAATTAAACGGTGTTTGGTTCCCCTCAACACGATCTACCTTTAGAAATAATAAACAAAATATACATTTGGGATAGGGGGGCAACAGGGGGCAAAAACTACAAATTTTAGTGGTATTTTTGATCCAACATAGCTTTCATGTTTATCGACTGATTTTAACATAACTAATAGGAATCGATAGAGATTGAATTTGACATTGATAGATGACGGTGACGTTTGAAAATTGAAAAATCATAGGCGTGTGCAGGTCACTCAACATGGGGGTGAAGTAAATGCGTAATAAAACCATTTTTTGATGTGTTTTTTTATATAAATGAAATGGTATGTGATTGAGACATTAGAAAAACAGTTATAAATCATAATTTTTGTCATAGGCGGTACCAGGTTAGTAAAATTGGGAAAAATATTAACCGCAGACAAGTTGCTACCCAGCACTATATAAATATACTACTATAAATATGTTACTGATCGTAGATAGTTCCTTTTTGCATGTTGTACTTCATCATAGGCGTATCCAGGATCCAAACTGGGGCGGCGCAAGACCTTTTGATAAGTATATTATCCGCTGTTATGATACTAACTAGTCAACAGTGACTATTTCACTTACAACTTCAAGTAACATTGCTACCCCCTTTTTACCCTACCTGGACTCGCCTATTATCTTATAATCGTTCGTAGAGTAGCCTGTGGTGCGTGTTTCATCCGAAAACTGCAGTATGTTATGTCATTGTACGCCCATGCCTCTTAGTTTCCTTGCAATAATATGACCCCCTTTCTTCCATTCCTGAGCGCGCCTCTGCAAAAAAATGACTTTATTCCCTTTTCTGGTCTCATATGTGCATATATTATTATAAGCTAAACGTATATTGCGCCGTTATCGCTGGCATATCGTCATCACCATGCCAGACACCCCCCTTTTCATGTTCCTGAACACGCCCCTGAAACTCTATATGTAATAAATTATGCAAATAATGGAAGCAGAAGCTATATTTTACATCTTGATAGCTATAAATGCCCCTTGCATTGCTCTATTGGCTTCCCGCCAAGCATTGAATACTTCCTGGAAACCCCCCCTTTTCAAGCCCCTGAAACCGCCTCTGCCATGCAATTTTGTATGATATTTCATTAACATCAACTAATTTGCACTTGTTGCAATCACCGTAAGCCGATGTAACTCCTTCATACTTGATGCAGTTAGGAAGAAACCGTGAAGATCGCATTTCCGTATTATCGCCAAATGTCGCCTCCGAACCCACCCAAAACTGTGCCCTGGAACCGCCTCTGTTCAGGTTAAGAACTCAAAATTTTTACTCCAAATGCGGAGTTTCATTCTATGAAAAGTCCCAAAATTTCATGGGCCTGCTCCCAGCCGTTCTGGAGATATCTGCGAAAAACATGAGGGGGGGGGCGGAATCCGCCCCCCCTGTTACAAATAGGGTTAAAACACAATAAAACATGCAATGCATATGTTAAATAAAACACAAGCATGCACATGCCACTTTAACAAAGAGGCAAAATTGTCAACAATGCACCACAGTGATTTCTCACCATGGCCTTCAAAACTGATATCTCAGATTAAACCAATTATATTTAAAGTGACTGATTTCCTTTAATTGTGATGTTCTTCAGGTCAGGTGAATGGTATGATCACTGATCAGGTGTGATTGTGACATAGGCATCAGCTCCATAGCCTTTGGATCCGAAATGAGAGGCTTCAAACACACCCTTCCCATTCCACACCTGTACACATGCAAAACACAACCAATAATATTTATTGTCATAAAAGTACCTCTCAATAATCAGTCTCAAAAGTCTCAATAATCTCATAATAAATTAATGCACCAATGTATGTTGTTAACCTGCCAAGGTCCTAAATTAACTGTCAAAGTACCAATGTTAATGTTTGCTTTAAGACCAACAGGATACACATATGAAAATAATTAAATCCTCACATATTGATATTGAAATTTGGTTTTGTTTGTGGACCAAGCAGCAAGCACCATATTCTCTTGGGACCAAGGTGCTAACTGGAACTCTCACCCTGGTCCAAGGGATATCAATATGGCGAGCCAGGGGAGCCGGGCAGATTTTTTCAGAAGACCAGCAAAATAGTGTGGTGAAATATTGACTTGAGCCCAAAAGTAGTAACATAAATAGTTTCAACATGATTTATGAAGAGCTATCGAACAGTATTTTTGGTTTTCCACCTACTCCCCATAGGCGCTGAGTTCAAGGGGATGCCCCATCCCCTTGCCTTGTCTTGCCCAGAGGGGTGGGGCAAGACACCTTTTGCAGGCATTTTGGAAATCATCTACACAATTGTTAAATGAAGAAGGTAGAAATAGGAAATGCAGAATGCAAGACAACTCTTCAAACTTAATGAAGAAGGTAGAAGGTAGAATTACCAATATTTTGCTAGTCTCCAGGGCATTTGGGTAATAATTCAGTAATTCACCACCCCAGTTTATGGTGTTCTTGAGGTCACCAATAGAAGAAGAGTAGTCAGCTGACGGTAATATTACGACAGACTTAAATGTGGGTTATCTGTTTACAAGATGGTCGGGGGGGGGGGGGGTGCGAGGGCCCTCCCCCAGTAGGTTATGCAGTGCAGCGTGTGAATGTGAGCGGAGCGTTCTAAACATGGGTCCCTGGGACCATAATGGTTGTAAAGGTCAATTAGGTCAGGTTCAATTATATATAGTTTTTGTTGACGACATAGCTTTGGTATTACTGGTACAGTTTACTGTATGTCGTAAAAATACTAAATTCTTCTATAAGAGACCTCAAGAACAACATTAACTGGGGAGGTGAATTACTGAACTTACCGGGTCCACAGCGATATTGAAATTGAAACTGCATGTTTAAAACAAGCCATGCCCAATGATTAGAAAGCAATGCCTACACAACTATGACTGCTGAAAGAATTGACAAAACTTAAATAATTCCATTGTAAATACATTCAACTAACTAAACAGAAGATGGAACTTACAGCGAGACGCAGACCAATACCGCCGTCGGTGACGAATAGTATATCCAATATTACTTTACTAATAGTATATCAATATTGATATAGGGCCTTGACAAATACCACGGGAGCAAAGGCCGCACAAATATGTATATGTATTTTTTCCTTTTTTCACATTCAGACTGGTTATATTTATTTACACATCAAGCAATAAGAAGTTGGACAAACGAAAGCCAAATTCGTCTTACATCTTAATATCAAGGTAAACAGAATACTCTAATTGCTAATTCAGTGTATAATTGTTCATCGGAACACGAACACCATACTTGCCGCGGATATCGTGCATCCATATATGGTATATTATTCCAAATATGGTAGTGACCTTCATTTTTTGGTATATTTTTTAGTTTGTATAGTATATTTATAGTATATACTATAAAAAAAAACTTTGGAGTACCCAGTGTATAGTGCCCTGGTTCAGCTGACCTCGCCTGACATGTAGACATACAATTAAGTGTGATTCGACAACTTTCACAAAGGTGGGACAGTCCCTTTAATTCCAAACTGGAGCCCGTTTTAAGCTGAACATTAACTGTTGTTGCTTTTGTTAGTGTTGGACAATGTGGCCAGCATCTTTCCCAATCATGTTATGGAAGAAGATCCAAGGAATATAAGTAATGCTTGCTTTTCAACTTTTCTTCTATCATAGAGCAACTCGTTGTAATATACTTCACTTGATAAATCGAGGGAAAACCCCGAATATCGTACAATTTGCGATTCAAAGGAAGTCGTTTTCAGATGCGCCGTTTTGGTCTCACCGAAGTCAATCCAATATTTCGTGCCGTTATCGACAGAAATGGATGGTTTTGCCCATCCAAAAAGGGAAAACATACTCTGTTTTATAGTTCTAGCCAACATTTTCCCACTTATTGTTTATATTTACTAATACAACCTACCTTCTACCCGGATATCACTGCCGTCGAAAACTATCACCGGGAAAATGCTGCTTGTCATTTTCCAAATATATTTCTTACCACGCATGAATTATAATTATCAAAAGACATCAAATGAATAGTTAGCATTTTTATTTAATCTAGTGGTAGTATTTTATGAGAAAATAAACAATATAACTAAGAATATCATTGTCTTGAAACCAATGTAAACGTATATTTTAGCACGGGGCTGTTAAATTCTAGTTCAAAGTGAGTTTTTACCCAAACAAGTCTACCTCGTGCCCTAGGCAGTCGAAATTGTGAGAGACTGTGCATTTGTACATCTAGTCCAGCTTCTGGTTGCTGCGCCTAAAATGTTTCCACTGCAACTAAGTGTTTTTGTAAACAAATATCAAAAATCGGATCAAGTTCTGGAGACCTTTGCATTACGCCTATGGCAGGCTCCGCCCACATTCGCTCAAGATCTTGGCACATCAGGAGTCGTCAAGATCTTGATACTTTCCCTAGAGTGTCCCCAACTGATTTATATTCGTCTGCTCACTGATAGTTGCTTTCCATGTCAGGATTCAGGAAACATTGATGGAACCAAAAAGGCTGCATCGTAAGAATAAATATCTGTAAAATATTCAAATTTATTCAAACTGTTATAATAAAATAATCGTTTGACATCGTGCCGGATTGAGAGAAGAAAAACAAACTGGATACATCGATGCAGGTACATACAAAGAAAGGTCAGAAAGTGACACAGCACTTGCAGAATAGATCCCATAGAGTCGAGCATCCTCGATCTGTATGTGTTTGAGTGCAGCTTCACCGATAACATATCTCTTAATTCAGAACCATCAGTAGCACTAACGGAACCGACAGCCTGCACGAGAGAGGTCCCTGAACCGACAGCCTGAACGAGAGAAATCCCTGAACCGACAGCCTGCACGAGAGAAGTCCCTGAACCGACAGCCTGAACGAGAGAGGTCCCTGAACCGACAGCCTGAACGAGAGAGGTCCCTGAACCAACAGCCTGAACGAGAGAGGTCCCTGAACCGACAGCCTGAACGAGAGAGGTCCCTGAACCGACAGCCTGAACGAGAGAGGTCCCTGAACCGACAGCCTGCACGAGAGAAGTCCCTGAACCGACAGCCTGAACGAGAGAGGTCCCTGCATGATTGATGCCGAGATGGATGGTCAATGCCGGCTTATAGCGGCCTTATCGGGCTGACATTACAGAACAGCTGAGGGCCGTTACATGTCGTCGGTTGGAGCCGGGCCATTTATTATTTGACATGGCTCGGGAGGGCGGCAGGCGCTACTGTGCGGATGGATCGGCCGTCGGGCCCGGCCAGCTTCTGTGACCCCGTTTGTCTGCCTGTGCGCCTCCCACGGCACTGTCTAGCACATTCCGTGCCGCATCTCCGAGGCTTTCAGTCACATTCAGTCTCAATGCACACGAAAAGCTCATACGCTGGCGGTTACTAGAAATGTGCATTTGTTCCAAGTGGGCAATTGACTATGTAGAGCGAATGTTCGATGCAATGCATTCACTCTATAATTATATTTTTAGCGCAGGGTTGGAGAATGCTAAAAGCTCAAAAGTATAGAATACAATATTTTGCAAACATTTCATACTACTCACATGTTCGGTGCTGGGTTGCGAATATTAGCTCCCACAAACATTATCCAGCCATTTGGTTTCGGGCGAACAGCTCTCCTCTGTTGGCTCCATTATGCCTTCTATTCGGTGTATCCTATGCTCGGCCCGCGATGTGCAGGGTGGTCAGTGTTCAAAGATGCATATTGGGGTGCTGCCAGTGACCCGTCTGCCCCTGCGTGCTGCCAGTGACCCGTCTGCCCCTGCGTGCTGCCAGTGACCCGTCTGCCCCTGCGTGCTGCCAGTGACCCGTCTGCCCCTGCGTGCTGCCAGTGACCCGTCTGCCCCTGCGTGCTGCCAGTGACCCGTCTGCCCCTGCGTGCTGCCAGTGACCCGTCTGCCCCTGCGTGCTGCCAGTGACCCGTCTGCCCCTGCGTGCTGCCAGTGACCCGTCTGCCCCTGCGTGCTGCCAGTGACCCGTCTGCCCCTGTGTGCTGCCAGTGACCCGTCTGCCCCTGCGTGCTGCCAGTGACCCGTCTGCCCCTGCGTGCTGCCAGTGACCCGTCTGCCCCTGCGTGCTGCCAGTGACCCGTCTGCCCCTGCGTGCTGCCAGTGACCCGTCTGCCCCTGCGTGCGCCGTCCGTGGCCGGTTCCGGCGATACA
Organism: Chirona hameri; assembly: GCA_036785665.1. Lineage (NCBI taxonomy): Eukaryota > Metazoa > Arthropoda > Thecostraca > Balanomorpha > Balanidae > Chirona > Chirona hameri. Next base: position 11,690 of record JAXIVJ010006690.1, on the reverse strand, counting down.
TCATCTGTCCACATCTGCCCCCGCTCCAACCCCCCGACGGTGGCTCGCTTCCCGGCCACCGTCTGAGTCTGCCATTGAGTCCATTATATGCGTGTATCATGTCTCTGCAGTCGGCCCATTATGCCTCCCTCTCCCCTGTGCGTCAGCAGTGCCAGCAGCCCCAGCAGCCGGCCCGACACATGCCGCCGCGTTACCATAATAAAGGCTTTTAATTCGAGCCCGGCCATTGGTGGCACGGGACCATGCTCTGCCACGCTATTGGGTAATGACGCTAACTAGCGGCCCGGCGGCCAGAGGGTGGCGTACACCGACCTCACCATTGGTTTACACATCATTCGGGCCAAATTGCCAACGGTCGGAGCCGTCATAAATTAAGTAACGTCGTCGATGAAGCGATGAGCGATGTGTGTACAGCGCGCAGACGCGTCAAATGGTAATTAAATGCAAGCAGTGACTGGAACGAAGATAAACATTGGCTCGGCTGGCTGGTCTGAGAGTTAGAAAAGGATGTTATGCTTGGTACAGTGGAGAGCCACTTGGCTGAAAGTTAAGTGGACTGATATGCTACGAGATAACTGCGTTAATGCAACCCAATGTATTGAGCGCGGGCGCCGACGCCGGGTGCCCTTTGCGGTTCTTGCAGCATATAGTCTCTGCGCAAAACCTCTACTATATTGCTAGTGCTTCCTTTGAATCTCGTTTAGCAAAAGGCAATAGTTTTTTTGCACACAGGTTTTGAAAGATCATTGTGGCTTAAATGTGACGTCGCTTTTCTGACAAAACAAAAAATGATTGTCATATTTTGCATGGGTTGGGCTTAGCTTGTGTATTTGCGTATATTTTGACAAGCATAGTGGGTTTGGTATACGCACACACAACTGAACAATGCATTGTATTATTTAAGTGTGTCGTGTCTCAGAGGGTTGCTCCCTTTTGCCACAAATATATTTGGAATCAGCATCGATTTTACCTCAGATACCAGATATGGGTGTGGAAAGTGGACATCTCCTTGCACCTTTGCATTGTTGTAGGTAGGCATCAAATTTTAGTTGAAGTCCGAACATTTTACAATGTTTGTAATCTCGTCAATGCCGATGTATAAAATATGATAATTGGTGATAATTACCCGCCGTGAAGCAAAACGAGAGACATTATGACTCAAAGAACTTAGCTCTCATTCAACAGATATAACATTTAGTTCATAACAAACGCAATTTCTGACGACCAAAGTGAGCCCATTCGGGGGGGGGGGGTGCGTTGAGTCCTATTTTGAGTTTGGCTGCAGATCTGTCTCAGACTGCTGCTCCGTTCTGACGTCACTCCGTTCTGACGTCGCTCCGTTCTGACGTCACTGCGTCCTGGCGACCGGAGCGACGCGGGCCGCCTGTAGCCTGTGTCGCTCCAGTGACCAGCCTACTTCTCTGTACGTCACAGCAGGAGCCGAGTCGCAGCTGCCCTGTGTTGCCGCTGCGACGCCCCGGCCGCCGCCGCCGCCGCCTCCTGTCACCTCTCTGCAGGCCGAGCGACGGTCGTCTGGCCCGCTTCCGACCCGATATTATGATCCCCATAACATCCATTGTGCGGGCTAATTGACTTTTTGGAATTGGTAATGACACAACAGTGAGTGAAGGCTCGTTTTTCGGCGCCGGCAGGGGACGGCCATTGTTCTGTGGCGGCGGCACGGCAGATGGGGCGCACATCCCCTGCGCACCCCTGTCGCCGTATTTTCGGGCCCCGCTGACTTTGGCGGCCATAAATATATGCCTAGCTGATAAATCCTCCTGCTCGCGGATGAGCCGGTGCGTTCATGTGAAATGCTCGTCGGAAACATCGTCACATCGTCACACGGACTGGCAGCCATCGCGGTGGCTGAGCCCAGCTGCCGCTGCGTCGCTGGCCAGGTTCGAGCAGAACAAACACTGCACGCCCGGGTGGTGACGTGCCCGGTATTATCCGCGGCCTGCAGGCGGAGCAGCAGCTTTCGCGCGCCGCCCAGAGATGTCGCCCCGTTCGCGGCGTTCCGGCCAATTTCTGCCGGCCGGCCTCCCCTATCGTCTGCTAATACGCGGCGCTATGGAGCTGCGGCCGACAGGAAGTCGGGCCGCGCGCGGCAGATTTACACCGGAAATGGCCCATATCGTCAGTATTATACCGGAGGATGTGGAGCTAATGCCGAAAGTTGGCCGGGGCGGGGCAGCGCCGGGCCGAGATGGCCCCGGCCGGCGGACGAGCCTCCCTTGTTGCCGCTGCTGATACGGCCATCTCGCCTGGTGCCGCCGAGTAACTTCGGATCGGGACGACCAAGTTTGACGGGGACGGCTTTTTGATGACGGCGAGGAGCATGAATATCGGCAAGTTGAGTCAGGCCAAATGCGATCTGCTGGTGCTCAGTTGGTCAGAAATGAACTTTTGCCGGGGTAGTTGACCGTGACGAGGAGTTTTGTGGCGTGTCTTTTTGGTAATAGCACGAAATGACTCAAACCAGCATGTCTGGAAAACTTATAAAAGTCGAAAACTGTTCCCTAATATTCCTTAAAGTTAAATGTATGGAACTCAACTGCAACTCAGCTGCAGCGTTATCAATTCCAGCATTGATGTTGAACATTGTAAAGAAGAAGTACGAGGTTTATATCCAATATCGTAACAAAGCTAAGGAAATCACCAGCGCATTCACAAAAAAGTTTTGATCTAACAGATAAACAGACTAACTGACGCATTGAAGAACGAATAACAAAGTAGAGCCAATTAACACAAACCAACACACTTTCCAACTTAAAGCCTATCTTCTACTAACATGACATCCATAGCAGCCAACGCAGCGACACCTGTACGGTGCGTGGTCAGGCGGCAGGCTGCCAGGTCACCTGCACGGTCAGGCGGCAGGCTGCCAGGTCACCTGCACGGTCAGGCGGCAGGCTGCCAGGTCACCTGCACGGTCAGGCGGCAGGCTGCCAGGTCACCTGCACGGTCAGGCGGCAGGCTGTCAGGTCACCTGCACGGTCAGGCGGCAGGCTGCCAGGTCACCTGCACGGTCAGGCGGCAGGCTGCCAGGTCACCTGCACGGTCAGGCGGCAGGCTGCCAGGTCACCTGCACGGTCAGGCGGCAGGCTGCCAGGTCACCTGCACGGTCAGGCGGCAGGCTGTCAGGTCACCTGTACGGTCAGGCGGCAGGCTGCCAGGTCACCTGCACGGTCAGGCGGCAGGCTGCCAGGTCACCTGCACGGTCAGGCGGCAGGCTGCCAGGTCACCTGCACGATCAGGCGGCAGGCTGCCAGGTCACCTGCACGGTCAGGCGGCAGGCTGTCAGGTCACCTGCACGGTCAGGCGGCAGGCTGCCAGGTCACCTGCACGATCAGGCGGCAGGCTGCCAGGTCACCTGCACGGTCAGGCGGCAGGCTGCCAGGTCACCTGCACGGTCAGGCGGCAGGCTGCCAGGTCACCTGCACGGTCAGGCGGCAGGCTGTCAGGTCACCTGCACGGTCAGGCGGCAGGCTGCCAGGTCACCTGCACGGTCAGGCGGCAGGCTATCAGGTCGGGCACATTCGGGGTTGTGTCAGCGCGCCTCAACTGCACTGGACGAGGCCGGCAGGTGCCGTCAGCCCGGCCCAGCGCACACATTCCTCGGCGCTGCTCCCAGCCTGCCCCGTCAGCCGGGCCGGCTCCGGGCCGGCTCCGGGCGCCCAGCCGTCTTCCCATATCACCGGCACAATACACTCACCAATATTTTAGCCTGATTATTCGGGGGCAGCTTTGTGGCGTTTCCGGCGCTCGGGAAGCGGCGCGGCGGCGACAATTCGCCCCGATAATTTGACTCCGCCGTGGGGGGCGCCGGCGCGCCACGACAGAAAATTGGATCTCTTTCAGCGCGCGGATTATGACTATCAAAACACTCCTGTCCGCTTGTTGAGCGTGAAAAGCAAACATAATCGTCGCCGGCATCGCGCCGCTGAAAGCGCCGGAAAGCCGCCAGAGATGGCGGGACTGGTGGGCCGGCGGAGGAGGGGACAAAAGACCCTGCCGGTCGGCAGCGGAGACCCGGCCACGGAGCCGGCGCTGCTCGCACCGAATTGGCATTAGGCGATGTCATTTTGTGATAGCTGCTCTGGTCGCCGGTGGAGCGAATGATGGGATCGGTGTGTCGAGCCGCGACCTTGGCTGGGTCCCAGCGGCGACCTGGGACCTGGGTCCCAGCCGCGACCTTGGCTGGGTCCCAGCGGGTGGCGCCGGCGTCTGCACTGTATGCGGTCATGGGAGGCCTGCCCGACTGCTACCGAGTCGGGGTGAAATCTGCTACTGGGCCTGGTGGATGATAAGCTACAGGCAATAACAAAGTTGATACAAAACAACAATGTTGGCAAACATTATTAAATTAGGAAAGTTATAAAAGCTAACAATCTGTATAATAAAGCCATACCACATCAAATGCGTACGTGAAAGGTTCAGTACCCTCAAAAATTAAGTCTACATATGTCAATGACACACTTAGGCTGCCAACATTAACTTCCAATATGTATAAGATTGCTAGAAAAAAATACACTATTTTATTAGAACGTGCAAAAAGGGGAAAAAATCATAGGTATTCATTAGTGACATATCTGCAAAGAAGTGAAAAACTTGTGAATGCAACGATGAGGGTCGCATTCACCGGAAGGTATTTCTATACCTTTCGGTGAATGTGACCCTATGAGGTAAAGTATGCATTTAAAGTATGCGTTTAAAAATGGCCATATTCTTAGCATCAGCAACTGTAGCATATAAGCTGGAGCGACAATCACCTACATTTCAGTCCATTTTCAGTCAGCACACCATTCACTGCACATTGCTGGAGCGTAGCGTTCCGTCAAAAGCCGGCAACTACCCATAATTTCGCCTGAAGCCTGCACTTATCCAATTTGGAGCCGCGTAGCGCCTCGTGTGCAGCTGTCCCCACAGTTTAACTGCATGATAGCGGCTGCACCGCGGGGGGCTGTTTGGCGCCGTTTGCAGCGTTCGAGGAGACGAGGCGCGGCCGGTGGGCGCCGTGGCATCAGTGGCATCAGTGGCATCAGTGGCAGGTAGCCGAGCCCACCGCAGCAATTAGTCGGATCACACCCGCCGTGTATTTCACCCAGACCACTGACTAATAGCATGTTTTTCCAGATATTAGCGCTCGGTCTGCACTTATAACCAGTGATTATACACGCATAAATTCAAAGGTTGTTTTGTTGGCGGTTAGGCGTGGTGTAGGATATATTTCTCGGATCTGAGTTTCTCGGATCTTCTCGGATCCGTGTCATTTTGTCCCAACAAGCGGCGATACTCGGATTCCGATCTTTATTGGACGTTCAAAACGGTACAATAAAAGAAACTGGGTGGCATTAGTAAAACGCTGTGTTAATTTCGTTTTGTCATGCAGTCATGATTGTAAAAGTCCGCATAAAATGAGTGTAATGTGGCGTTGTCACCATAAATTATGATCTTCCCTGCATGGTTGCATGAACACTGGAATCACCCATACAACATAACAAACAATGACGCCGAAGTTGTCAAGCAATTAGATTATTCCCGCTTAATTTAAACTATGCTAAATTGACACAAAAGGACAATATCGAGCTAAATTGAGACAAAGCAGATATTTTGTTCTGATTTTTTGTTTAATTTTAAGAACCATATAAATCTTCATTCCATACTTTTTGAGTTACAGATTTTGCGCATTCACTATATGGTGACTTGATACTATGCACGCGATATATGTTTAGCTTTCAATATTTTACGCATTCGATATTAATATTAAAGGTCTACCTGAAAAGAAACGAAAATGTATGCACTTTCCTAACGTATTCTTGTCCGTCAGTCTTGCGGCCACTCTTATAGAGGTCTTCATGTGAACTCATTCTAAAAAATACTGTGAACATCTTTAAAACTACATTTCCCATTCGTTTAATATTGATGTCAATTTTACTATACATTGCTTTACTCTGGTTATCTCCGCTCCAACCTAGCGTTACGGTGGTCCTACCTCTCAAATAAAAAAGGCCTTGTTACTTCTTTTTTTACTTATTCTTTCTTTCTTTCTTTCTTTCTTTCTTTCTTTCTTTCTTTCTTTCTTTCTTTCTTTCTTTCTTTCTTTCTTTCTTTCTTTCTTTCTTTCTTTCTTTCTTTCTGTCTTTCTTTCTTTCTTTCTTTCTTTCTTTCTTTCTTTCTTTCTTTCTTTCTTTCTTTCTTTCTTTCTTTCTTTCTTTCTTTCTTTCTTTCTTTCTTTCTTTCTTTCTTTCTTTCTTTCTTCTTCCTTATTTCTTTCCTTCTTTCTTTCTTTCTTTATTTCTTTCTTTCTTTCTTTCTTTCTTTCTTTCTTTCTTTCTTTCTTTTTTCTCTCTTTCTTTCCTTCTTTTTTCTGTTTTTTTTTGTTCTCTATCTTTCTTTCTTTCTTTCTTTCTTTCTTTCTTTCTTTCTTTCTTTCTTTCTTTCTTTCTTTCTTTCTTTCTTTCTTTCTTTCTTTCATTACTTTAACTACTATTTTAATTATATAAACACCCTTTCTATGGTAAGAGATAGGTATGTGAGGCTTCTATCAATATTTATATTGTTCTGTTTTCCAGATGGATTTCATTTATAAACGTGAAGTGCAGAAGAGCAATCTCACGACATGTATAGTGCGGAACAGCATTTATTCAGCCACGCGGTGTAGTGTTAAACGGCATAGATAAATAGCCCAGTTCTTAATCGCACAGTCACAAGGTTGTGGAAGCTGTGTTTTTAATATGCACATTTATGGGCGCCAAATGACAGTAGAAGACGGCGCACCCATAAACCCAAATATCAGATGGCAGCACTCTTCATAAGCGAGTCGCTCACCCCGGGATGCCAACAAATCTTCAACTCACTTCTCCACGCGAGGAAGCCCGAAAACGGAGCGAAGGTCGCCTCGGTGTTCAGCCGACGTGGCCTAGTCTACTGTAGGAAAGAGAAGAACGGGACGAACATCCTCGTGTGGGATCAGGAGCAGCTCAAGCGGATTCTCGGCGACGGCGCACGCCCGTTGCGCCGGGAGCCGCCCGGGCGGCCGGGGCGGGGTGTGCCGGCGTCCGCCGCCGGTCTACCGGGTCCGCCGGCGGCCGGGTCCGCTGGATCCGCGTCTCTCGAGGGGCGCGAGCGTGGACCAGAGGTGGGGCGAGGAGCGGCCCCGGCTCTGCCTGGCTCCGCTCCGACTGGTCCGCCGCCTGTCCGGCCGCCGCGGGACCCGCCCGGCCCTTCATCTCGGCAGGAGAGCGACCCGGCGGGTCGCCCGAACCCGACGGAGGGATCCGGCTCTGGCCGGACGGTGCGGTGCGATACCGGCCTGACGGGGTCGGCGGGGCGCCCGGACGCCGTCGATGCCTGAACTCTGGGACCCCTTGCGTTGTCCAGTGGATCGCGTCGGACTCGGCACCGGTGCCGGCGGGACGGGCTCGCGGGTGCTGGGCTGATCGCCGGCGAGAAGTTGCTGTGGGGAGGACGCGACGATTTGGTTTGTAGCACCTCTGTTTGCCTACTTGAACAATTGTTTGCCTTAAAGCCTTGACTTAGATAAGTAACACTACTTCCAGTTAATAGCCTTATATGTTTGTATTAGACTAAAACTGCTTGTCTGAGTAACAACATTTATATGTTGCAACGTTGTTGTGATCTGTCGACCGTTTTTCGCCTGCCCTCAGGTTTTCTGTTAGTTTTCTGTTACACGTTTGTCTTCCAGGATGCCCCTATTTTGCTCTGTGTTGGTGTGTCTCGTGTGTTTGTGCTCTGTGCCGATCGTATGAATGCATGTTTGTTTATTTATTTGTTAGTTTGTCGGTGGCTGTCGAGTTACGCACGCAAGGTTGTAGGTGGTCTGGTCGTGCATCCCGTTGCATGCAGGTGGCAACATGTTTTGCGCAGCCTCTCGGCTGCTTCCGGTCGGGACATAGGTCGGCTGTGTGTGTGCGTGTGTAAATGTAGTTGTGTGCAATGGTTGGTGGGTGTGAAGGCGAGGTGGCGGCTGACAGCGGTAATGTTTACCATTGTGGGTAGGTGTACAGGAGGTAAAGAAGTATGTCTTGGTAAAAGGTGCGTAGTCTATTTGCGATTCGCTGTATTCTTCTTACACTGCCTGCCCACTGAACTCGGTATAACGCTGGCATTATGTCTGTTACGTTTCGCATAACCTAAGTCCGGTCGGTCATGCCAGTAGCTTCTAGTGGTGAGTTGAGAGTATGCTCAGTTAACTGTAGAGGGTTAGGAGAGTACAAGAAAAGGAGAGACGTGTTCAACTTCTTAAAAGGCGTGGACTGTAACATATTCCTACTACAAGACATTCACTGTGCTAAGGGGAGGGAAAACTCGTTTCGCAATTTATGGGGCACGGATATTCTCATAGCACCGTATGCAAATAACGCAAGAGGCGTTGGAATACTAACACAAAATATTGATATACAATTTTCATCCAGGAAAGTAGATGCGAATGGTAATTACCTGATAGTGAAAGCGACAATTAATCAAAATTGTGATATTATAATAGACAATATTTACGGTCCGAACTCTGATAATCCCACGTTTTTTGACAATACTGAAACCATGTGTGTGGACATGGCTGAGGATACAATACCAATACTCATTGCGGGGGATTTAAATATGGCACTCAATAGTGAGCTGAACACACATAACTATGCCAGAGAAAACAACGTAAATGCTAGAAACCGCTTTCTTAGAATCATGGAGGAGAATAACATGTTTGATGTTTTCCGCAAGCTTAATGGAAATTTAAAACGATACACATGGAGAGTGAAGCGTCCTGTTATTAAGCAAGCTCGCTTAGATTATTTAATTGCCTCTGAGATGCTTTCTCCTTATATTATGCAGGCCTCGGTAGCTCCTGGGTACCGCACAGATCACTCTATGGTGATCATGCAAATGAATCTCAATGAGTCGCAAAGAGGGAATTTTTTTTCTTCAAATTCAATTGTGCTTTGTTGAAAGACATGACATATACAGAAAAGGTGAAATTAATAATTCAGGATACGATATGTATGTATGCAGTGCCGGAATATGAGTATGAGTTCATGAAAAGACACCCAGAAGAAATTCAATTCACAATCAGCGATTCCTTGCTCTGGGAGACTATCTTGTTTAACATCCGAACGGAGACCGTCTCTTATGGAATACACAAGAAGCGAATGTTTTGAGGGAAGAAAAGTCTGTAGTAAGGAACATTGCTGAGGCTGAATTAGAGGTGCATACCCACTGCACTGGGGAAACTCTAAATCGACTTGAATCGTACAAATGTAGGCTGGAGGAAATGAGGAAGCTAAAGATAGAGGGGATTATCACACGATCCAGGGCCAAATGGTATGAATCAGGTGAAAGGTCTACTAGCTATTTTCTTGGCTTAGAGAAGCGAAACTACATGAATAAACTGATACCCTCGCTCCTAAATGAAAAGAAGAGGATAACTAACCAAAACGAAATCATCGAAGCTCTTGTGAATCATTTTAGAGAAGTATTTCGAGAGAGACCAGTTATAGAGGATGAGTTAGATGACTTTTTAGATTGCTTAACGATGAAGCAAATATCAGAAATGCAAAGGGAAGAAATTGGTAAGCCCATTGAAATGCAGGAATTAGCTTTAGCGTTGCGGAAAATGTGTAATAAGAGATCACCTGGTTCTGATGGCTTCCCTGCAGAGTTTCTCAAATTCTTCTGGATAGACCTTAAAAGTGCATACTATCGAATGATACTGGAAAGTTTCAACAAAGGAGCGTTGCCATTGACTCTACGTGAGGGCATTATTTGTCTTATCCCAAAGCCACAAAAACCCAGAGATGATATAAATTCCTATCGCACAATTACTCTGTTAAATGGTAGTTATAAAATTAGATATATTCCGTATTTCCAAATAGATTTAAGAAAGTCATACCAACCATCATTGAAAAGGATCAGACAGGCTTTGTTAATGGCCGATTCGTGGGTGATAACACACGTCTGACATATGATTTGATTGAATGTTTAAAAAGCAAAGGAATGCATGCCTTGTTTATGAGCTTGGATATTGAAGGGGCTTTTAATACTGTAAGTTGGACTTTTATCAGAAAGGTATTGAAGAAGCGAAATTTTGATGTGTGAAGACCTTAATTTTTCACCCATCTGTGAAGACCTTAATTTTCGATGGGTGAAGAAACTTAAGGTCTTAGGTGTATATTATGCAAACGACGAAAGTACAGTCTTTCAAGAAAATTTCGAAAATAGGCTGAACCAAGTTGTGGCAGTCATAAACGGATGGAAGCGTCGTAATCTTACAATTAAGGGAAAAGTCATTGTCATTAAGTCGTTGCTCTTACCAAAATTTACGCATTTATTTACCGCTCTTCCTGCACCACCCAAGCGGTTCATCGACAAGCTAAAACAGGTGATGTCTAACTTTGTATGGGGTGGGAGAACAGACAGAATCAAAAGAAGCAGTATGTACAAAAAAAAATATAACGAAGGTGGAGTAGCGATGATCGAGATAGAGTCCTACATTGCAGCACTTAAGATAACATGGGTTAGGAGGTATTTAGTTTCTACCCAGGTTTGGCCAACACTTTTTGATAGTGAAATAGCTCAAGGTGCCTTTTTATGGAACAGAAACGCGCGATCGCTCGCAAAATTAGCAAAAACGATAGGGAATGCTTTCTGGAAAGAGACAATTATGGCGTACGCCAAGTTAACTTCAACGATAGATAGACTTATTAGATGTAGGTCGCTGTTGTTTATGGTATTCAAATGAAACAAAATTTAAAGTTGAGAAGATTGGACATTGGATGAGTAGGGGGCTGCATAACATTAATGACGTCGTGAGCGAAACAGGACGCTTTCTGAATTATAGTGAATTTAAAGACAAGTTTGGCGTGAGAGCTACGCCTTTAGATTTACTGGGTCTCATTCGAGGTTTGCCAAAACACTTAATAGCACAACGTAATAAAGAAAGGCATGTGGAACCAATCATCCATCCTTATGTAAGTTGTGTTCTTGAAAGCAGACGCGGGGCAACAAAGTTTTACCATCGGTTAATCAGTGACAAATACCGACAAAGTCACAATTTATGGGAACGCCATTGGGAAATAGAATTTGGAGATGTGGATTGGACTGTATGAATCAATATATAAAAGTACCACATCAGTTCGACTTCAGATGCTGAATTATAAGATTATGACCAAAATCGTTGCAACAAATAGCTTGCTATTCCGCATAGGCATAGCCGAACATGATAGATGTTCAAGATGTAACAGTGTTAGGGATACTATAGATCATAGATTTTGGGGTGCGATTACGTGCGGCGTTTTTGGAACGAAATTAGCGAATGGCTGAGCAGATTGAGCGGAGTTGGTAGAATCTCTCTCAGCAGAAAGATGGTAATATTGGGTATGGATGGAGGTAAGCTTGTAAATAACGTTATTGAGATAGGGAAAAGCATTATTAATAAAAACAATAACTTAAGCCTTGCTAAATTAATCGCACGCGTAAATATAGATACAAAGACGGAGAAAATAATTGCTAAACGTAACGACAGGCTTGTAGAGTTCGAGGAAAAGTGGGCAGCTGTGCCAACCTAATTACGTTTGCCGCTGTTTTCACCGCTATTAAGACTGACGATGCCGCTGGGACTGCGAGCTGTGCAATGGTATTGATATATATATATATATATATATATATATATATAT